>JBCNYG010000002.1:15798255-15825653 GCA_039654305.1 Porochilus rendahli | reverse complement strand
ACGCCTCCCTAGGGAGGTGTTCCAGGCATGTCTCACAGGGAGGAGACCCCGGGGAAGACCTAGGACACGCTGGAGAGTCTATGTCTCTCGGCTGGCCTGGGAACGCCTTGGGGTCCCCCCCCCGAAAGAGCTGGAGGAAGTGTCTGAGGTGAAGAAAGTCTGGCCATCCCTGCTTAGACTGCTGCCTCCACGACCCGGCCCCAGATAAGCGGAAGAAGATGAGATGAGATATATATATAAGTACCACATCATCTATGAAGCATGGTGGACATAAGCATGTATAGCTGCCAGTGGAACTTGTTAAATGCTGTTTATTGATGATGCAACTGGTAGGAGCAGGATGAATTTTGAAGTACTATATTTTCTGCTCAGTTTCAGTAAAAAATTTTGCTAAATGTTGCGGTTTATTGCACCGATGTTGGTTGAAGAAGCAGCAGAATGAAATGCCTTGACAAGAAGCTGCTTATGTTCAGAATAGGGAAATTGACCTGGCCAGATTTATACTCTAAAGGATTCATGGGAGAAGGTGCCTGAGATGCCTGTGATTTTATATCCACTTGGGTTCAAGCTCCCTCTGAAATGTCCCTGAGGCCAGAAAATGCCAGAGGCAGTCAGTACCTGAGCATCTGGTGGTAACTGGTTGGAGTGTTGGGTATTGGACGGAGTGCTGGGTATTGGTCAGAGTACTCAAGCACAGCTCCATGAGAAGAGCTCTTATAAGTAGGTCTCTGATGATAAATCTGTGTGGACTTTGAAGATGCATTCTCTCCTGAGTGCACGACTAAAAGTTATAGTAACTTCTAGTCACAATAAATATGTCAGTCTTAAAAGAATTTGTCTATGGTTGTGCTGTAAAAAGCATTATCAATTATTAAATAAGCCATGATTTCCAATGAACAGAATTGATATGTCATGAAGTGATATTTATTTGCATGATGCTTTGTAACAATGAAAATTAATAAAAAAAATTTATATGGACAAAAATTCAGTCTCTGATGTATAATAAATCGGAAATATTGAACAAAATATAAAAGATAGGAAATAGTATCGATTTCATAGCTTCTCTTCGTCACATATATGTGCACAAGAGTGCTCATCCGTGTTTGTAGATCTGTTCATAGCGAAGAACAAAAATCCCATATAAATCCCAGATTTGTGAAAAGTGCATACGTGAAACTTAAGAAGGGATTTATTTGTGAGAACAGTTGGTGAATGAGGCCCAATGATATTACCACTGTATATACTATATTAAATGTGTGACAAATGTTGGTTTTAGGTAACATTTTATAATGTTTACCAAGAGCAGACACAAGAAAAAAATCTACTCAATAAAATGTCCATTATTTACAATGCTATACACAAAATGTGATATTGCTCATTAAAAAAATTCCTAGTATACATTTAGCCCTCCATTTGTACACAATGTAGTGATGCAGTTTAATAATAATAAAAAGAACTCACAAGAGAAATAAAAACATACATGTTTAACAACCCAGTGGTTAATTTGCTATAATGGATTTTTCCGAACGGTAATGGTTGCACAATTTGAATCAATGAGTCCTGGGTTAAGACTTGACCGCCGGCTCCCTCTCCGTGGTTTGGTAAGTGACAACGAGCCTGTTCCGCTCCAATATGCCGTGTTCATGGTTATATTAGGCTGGACTATTCTGTTAGCTGGCAGCTCACAAGCTGGCAGCTCACTCTGCCTCAGCTCTTCCATTACATGCTGGTCTTCATTTGGGAGGGAAGAACGCCTCCATGTGGGGGGGAGCGGTGCATTCACCAACTCCCGCAGTTCCTCTCTTGACTTGTAAACCTTGTTAGGTTCAGGACTGTACTTTGTACTGTCTCCAGCAGCTTTGCACTGCACCCTGTCTACTCCACCTGGAATGGAAATCAGACATTGACCTGATTAAGATGATGACAGCTGAAGTTTAATTAATATATAAAATGCATAAATGTGTAAACAATTTAAGACTCAAGAACCTAGCTATTACTCGCTTTGTTTAGCATGCGTAACTTAGGCTGTGGCCAAAACTCTGTACTGGTGTACTACACAATACATACTGGCCCAATACACACATGCTGCTTTTTGAACAACAGGGAACAGGTTGTTGAATCAGGTTTTGATCCCAACTACTCAACTAGCACTTTGAGAAGAACAATTATAATCAAGGATGTGTCATCCATCAGTCGAGGGCATACAATACGCAACAGAAGTAAACAGTAGTAGCAAAATGGTTTGACATACAGCATACTATTAACCATTTCTCATTAAGGACAGTGTATAAAGCAGTATCCAGTAGGGAGTTTTGCACAGCAATAGATTTTAAATTTAAGTGACTATTAGATTAAGCAAAAATAAAATGCAAACCTTGAACAAGTACACTGCAGTCATTATGACATTTATCTAAAGGCTCACTTTTGTTCTGCTCTCCCAGTCCACACATGTCCCTAATTTTGTTGTTGAGCTCCTGATTAGCTGCCTTGCACAGGTTCAGTTCTTTGCTCAAGTTATGGATCAATCCCTCATACTGTCGCTGTCTACCAGCCAAACCTTCATCCATTTGATCTGTGGAAGAAACCCAGCTTATTTCACTTTTGTGTAAGCATTTTACATCTACAACACATTCCAACTAATGACTTGGGGACTTATTTATAAAACAAAACAGAAAACTTAAGTCAAAAGGCTTGCACATTTTAAAAACAAATTTAAGTCATCAAAGTATTCCATTAAAGCATATTGTTTTATTAAAACAATAAAAAAACAAACATAAAAAGCTCAGATACGAATCATGATAAACATTAAGAGAAAAGTGTTTTAAAAAGTTTTATCTAGACCTACAGTAAACATGGCAGTTATAAATTGAGTACCCTTTTGTATAACAATTAATGATACATACCCACAAGAACAACATCAACTTAAAGCCTGGTCTCTGCTGCTTACACCAGATCAGAATCCTGAACCCTCTTAAAACCTTTGTTTTTGTTTGTGACGCTCTGCACGTAATGCGTATAGACGATTTCTGTGTTACTTTATATTTATGGGATTATAATTAAGCATTATCTTTAAAGCCCAAGATAAAGTGAAAGTGATTATTTTCCAGTTATGTTTAGTAGTTTCTAATTATGTTAGTTTTATGGTAAACAATATGCAACTCAAAGGACGAGTAATAGAAATGTGAACAACTGGGTCATTGTTAAAGCTAACCGATACAGCAGGACAGCAAGATATCAATCTCAATATAATGTTAGGTTCTGCTCAAATAAATGCTACACTTTTCATAATTGGTAAATTCAGAAGTCTTTTTAAAAACATTGGTAATATCACATTTTTATTTTTTAAATTCTGGATAACTTTGCAGGATGAAGACATTCATCTATTCATTCTATGAATATTCATTCTACTATTCATCCGGATTAGGGAAACTGGAGCCAATCCCAGCTGACTGGGTAAAAGGCAGGGTACAACCTGAACAGGCTTCCAAACTATTGCAGGGCTAACACAGATACAGCCATCCACACTAACATTCACACCTATCGGCAATTTACAGTAGCCAGGTAATCTAATGTGCATTTCTTTGGAGTACCAGAGTACCCTGAAGAATCTCATGAGCACTGGAAGAAAGTGCAAAATCCATACTGAAGGGTTCTTAGCAGAGATTTAAACCAAGAAAGATCTTTCTGTGAGGCGACTGTGCTAACCACTGCACCACGGTGTCACCCAATAAAGGAATCATATATTACTTTTTTAAATACTTACCATCCCTGTAAATAAAAAATGGTCTATTTTACTATGAATAATACAATTTATTCTATCCGAGCCCCCTAATACTAGCATTGTGCATGCTGTTTCACTAATCTATTATTGGAATATCAGCTCATAAAAGGTGACCCCAATAGTCACCATAGACAAATAAAAAAATAGCCGTTCTATAGAATGTTGTGACCCCCTCAAGCATACAAAAGACAAAAGTCATGAACAGTTGAACATATGAACAGTTTCAGACAATCAACATTTTATTAGCCACCGTACACACAGGTTTAGGTCATAGGGAGTGCTTACGCAAAATTTACACGGCCCGCCTGCTAAGCCAACGACAATATCCCTCTAGCCATATATAACTGAGGGGTGAAAACAGAAATGGTTGCAACTTGCCAAGTATTTCATGAAAATAACATATTTTTATTTTTGAGAATTAGACTTTTTGTTTTCACCAACCGTGACTTTTTTTCTGAAAAAGGCAGGTATCACACTAATAAGACTTTTTCTTCCCTGATGGCCCAGATATATAATAAATAATAAAAGAGTGGTTCAGGGTCATGAGCAATTATTTTCACCCCAGAGCCCTGACATTAACTTACTGAAAGTTTTCGGGATGTACTGGAAGAGACTTTATGGAGTGGTTACATTTTTTTTTTCATCATTATGTCAAGACATCTGTGAAAAATTAACCCAACACTGGATGAATGATTTTGTGCTTTAATCAAGGCTAAAGGCGAACAACATGTTCGTGTGTGACTTTTTTTTGGCCGGGCAGTGTATATATGCTTGGTTAACGAGTTATGATCAGAGGTTGTGAAATAACCCTTAAATATACAAAAGATAATAAAAATGAATAGGTGTGTGAGTACACAGTTTAGCTACTGCTTTGTCTGATGATCACCTCGGCACTGTTGCAGTAGGAGCTGCACATTTCTTTCATGCTCTTTTTGTTGTTGCATGAGCCGGCGGTCTGTGTCCAGCTGCTGCCTCTCCAGAGCTGCTTCCAACCATCCAACCAGGTGCTGTTGCTCCTCCAGCCGCATCTCCAGCTCAGCCAGGGCCAGCTGCAGCTTCCGTTCTTCCTCGCGTAGGGACACCACCTTCAGAAGAATTCACATAAAACATGACAATTAACCACAAAAGAAAAATAGAATGGTTCAAAATTAAGCTCTTATATTACACTCCACTTGACAGCAGACAACAATAACAAAGATGATAGGGCACAGACCTTATCAAAGTACTTGCAGAGCAGAGCGCGGGTCTCGGAGGCTGACAGATAGGTGAGTTTGGCCATCAGGTTCATCTCCCACTGTGTGAGCATGCTACCTGATGCCCTCAACTGCCTCTGCCTCTGTGTGATAGCCTCGTTCTTGTATTCAATGGCAGCATCCAGTGCCTCTATAGCCTCATCTAACTGGAACAGGGTTCGCTCCTCCTACAGGACAGTTAGCATTTAGTGTTGAATCCACAAGAGGAACATTTTCAGAAAACACAAGACCTTTTCAGGCTTTAGAAGCTTCCTGATCTATACTTGGTTGGTAATTGTTGAAACATAAGCTTGACGTCAACTTTCATATGCCTCACAAACCTTACACTTTAACTAACAGTGTGTAACAGAGGTGTTGGTGATGCTATATTTGTGACAGAAGTGTATTCTGCATGTTTAGTACACAACCAGTGTGCAATTTATTAATGTCTGTGATTGCTTCCTGCATGTGGCAAGCAGCAACAGATGTGTGCCATGAATATTTAGAAATTTCTCTAGAGCTGACAGGCCCCTGTGAAGTGAAGCAGAAACCCAAAATAAGGAAAAGTAAAAGCCACAAGTAACTACAAAAACCTCATGTTAGCTGGATTATGGGCTATATATTCTGTCACTGAAGGGTTTACCTATGTTAGTACCCATATCAGTATTATTGGACAAGCAAAATTAACATTATGTCTACATAAAACGTTCAGTTACATCGATCAGACAATGCTGTCATCTGTGTGATCTGTTGATTATTATAATCCTTCATACAATGCAAAGGATATATTCAATTTAGGGATTGAACAATATGTTTATTTTATTTTTTTTTTCTGTGCCAATATTGATACAGATTAATCTGTTAATCTATTAAATAATAATCAAGGATGCCAATAACTGATATTGGGGCTAGTATTCATACATATGCCATACATTTCATGCTTATATTCAGAAAATGCAGAAGATAAGAATAAAAACAAATATTAGGAGTGTTGGTTGGTCGGTTCTACCTGATACATAATGTCAATTAAAACAATCTAATAAAGTGTTCTTCGGGACACTACACCAGTCCACAGAGGGGTGCTTTTAGGAACAAAACACCAGAAAACATGTTCAAGTTTAATGCCAAAAATGCTGAATATGAGTTCATATTAATGGGTGGGCCCTAGTTTAAGTGAGAACTTACTTTATTCTTTTATATCAAAGGAATTGAGATAGATAGATAGAGAGGAAGAGAGAGAGAGAGAAATAAGGACACTATGTATTATCATGTTGCTAAACTACAGTGTTTATGCCTTGTACCCACCTCAGGAGACAGCAGGTTACCCTGGCGGAGCTTATCATCTAACTCTACTCTCTGTTTGAGGAGCTGCTCTTTCTCCTGCCGCAGGTTGGAGATCTCCTGGCGAATGTGCTGCGAGTCTTGAGCACTGCCGCTGCGCAGTTGGCCATTCCGCTCACTTAGCTCCTGTTCCAGTGATTCGATACGATTCGACAGTGTTGCCAGGTCCTTACTCAGAGCCTGCAGAGAGAAATGAGAGCACTGGACTTTCAGACAGTATTATTACACGGTTCAGTAATAACAGTGTTATCTACTTGAAACTGTATTATTTTACAAGATTAACTGCATTTATTTAATCTTGTATTTTTGCTACAGGATTCTCATTCCTACACAAACTCTTAATGCTAGCTATGATACAAAGATGTCCGAACACACAGTGACTGGCACTGCTGCCTAGCCGCAGACCAATCAGGTGGTGTTGATGTTAGGGTTGATTGGTGTACGTGTTTCAACTCATACAGACATCGGTTGAATGGGTCACAGATACCTGGCTGGACCGGAGTCTTTTGGTCTCCAGGCCACTACGTTCCAAGAGCAAAGCCTCCTTCTTGGCCAGGATTTCCTCTCTTTTAGTCAACTCCCCCTCCAGGTCTTCCAGACCTCTCCTCTGTTCCAGAACCTTCTCCATCTCCTCATCCAGCCATCGCTTCTGTTCTTCTATCTTCTGCTCAGATCAACACCAGCCAAAAAGATTAAAACTGTCTGAATTCCACTATAGCTTTAACTAAAATGCTGTTACTCTTGGAGGAAAGCGCAGACATAATGAAGCATGCTTACTGCACATAGAAATAATATTGTTATCAAAAGTACCAGTCCAAAAGTGAACAAGCCATGAAACACTAAGTCTGCTTTTCCTCAAACAAAAGCAAATAAAAACTACACAAGCTATGTTAGATTTAAATAAAGATTTAAATTTGACCTGTTGCTCTTCTAGTGAGACTACTGAGCCATTGCTTCCGCTCCTTCTTTGCCTTTGGAAGGCAGCGATTTCTTCTGTTTTAATCCGCAGAATCTTCTGCTGCTGCTCATTCTTTATCTCCAGCTCCTGAAAAGAGACAGATAAGTGGACTGTCTTCACAACATTTCTCCACTTGAGATACAAACTTTTAGGGACCCTATATTCTAGGCATACAACTCTATTTTAAGTTTAAACTGGCCATAAAATCTCACATGTAATGGACATTATTATGTAAAATTTAATAGGGAATTAAATGAAGGGGAGAATAATATAATGCGCTCAACAGTGTAAAACATTTTCAGACATTACTCCTTGGTACCGTTGTGAGGTCATGGTTTTCTGTTGTATTTTATTAAAATTAATGTTAATGCTTTAGATCAATTTCTTTCATTGCACTGCAACTTTATCACATTTTATTTCAACATTTATTAAGGCATGCTGTATGTCTTACTCCATATTTTTTTTACTGCCTCCTTAAGAACTAATTTTAATTGTATTTGACGGACCGTTTATAAAGTGCAATACACTTTGGCTTAATGGTTTTTAAGTTTCTTGAATTTTAACACAAAATTACTAACATTTTTAGGACAGGCTAACATTTCCCCACTGCTCTCTCGTCTCCTGTTTGTCACACATTTTTTCCCAACAGCCCACACGGAATGCATGATGGTATAGACTGCTTGGTTATTGACGGTTTTAACGGTTTGTGGGTAGTGACAATCGCTTGTACACCACAAACATACATTTATTACATCCCTATCACACTTTCTCATATCTTGCCACATAAGTGGCATATTTTAAAAAGGTTTTGTAGGCATAACTGCAGGAGTTGGACACTTATTGTTATTCGTAATACATGAGTGCCATCTAGTGCTCGTACTGTAGTAAGACTTCATGTATTTCACTTATTTATCAGAATCCACCCACGGATAATATATTCCTATATACTAAATACATTTAAATAGTGATTGCTAAGCACTCAATGCAAAGCACTTTATAATCCCCATCAAAAAATGTCTTCATGCAAATATATGAGAGCTACTGCACATGCGCTGAGCCACTACTCACTAAGTAAACAAATACATAGCGTAATACAATGACCAAACACTTTTGGATTGGATGTGGAGAGCGAACTTCAGTAAAACTAAGCTTAATTAACTATCTTAGTCTCAAAATAAGTAGTCAGTTGTCTGAAGATAAGAAATATAAGTGCTACTTGTACACACTTAAGGCTGAAAATCCAATGGCTAATGTGTTCACCTTCACACGATGTTTGCCTCTTTGCATCTCACTCTCCAGCCTTCTCTTCTGTTGACTCTCCTCTCGGAGGCGCCTCTGTAGCTGATCCTGCTGTTGGCGCAGGCTGTGCACGCTCCTCTCCAGCTCGTGCACACGCCGCTCACTTTGCACTGACAGAGCGGCCAGCTGTGCAGTGTCCCGCTGCCTCTGCTTCAGCACCTGCAAACATGCACAATAAAGACATCACATTCAGAGCTGGAGCTTAGATGGAGAAAGTAAAGTTTGATCGATGGTGCCAGTGTTTACACAGAGCCAGTGAATATTTTTGTAAATAATACCATACGGATAATGTTTTACCAGAAAACCTTAAATCATGCTCAAAAGCCATTTAAGAAAACGTTCTGTCACCAGTATAGACAAAAATCTGAGGTGCCTACATTGCTAAGAAGTAAATCCAGGCAGGCAGAGAGGAAAAACAAGAAATAAAAATTAAATAAAAAAACCCCTACTGTATGACAGTGGATGTTAAGCACGTTGCAAACAGCATGAAAGCTGTTTAACCACAAGCTGTAGACACATTTATACTTGCAGGACTCCAGCAGAGTGTATATGCAATCTTTATACCATGGCTACAAAATAAACACAAGTGCATGACTGACCTACAGTAAGGTCCATGTCAAATTTTTGCACATAATAAACCGCCTACAACTGAAGCATGTAATAACATACATACTACAGAATATGCACTGGAAGACTATGTAAGGACCAACACATCTTGTTGTTATACAAAAATAATTCATTTACTGGAAGAGAGTATTAAATAACAATGTGGAGCACACCTTTCATTGGCTTCCTTATTTAGCAAGATGCCTGCTAACATAGAAATGCAAAACGCAGTTTTACTAAGCTAAAAAGATGAAAGCGAATTACACACATTTCTTCTAGTGGGTGTGATGAAGGAGCGCGTGTTGAGAGAATCTGATGAGCTAATTTGCTGTAGTTTTTTTTTCCTACAAGTGCTCTAAACAACAGTAAATACGTAACAAACCAAAAAAATTCAATGTGATTGCTTCTTAATAATTAGCTTCCGTTTTTAAACCAGCTTAAGAGACTTCCATCTCATCTACTTGGCTGCTAGCTCACAAACTCCACCTCGAGATAAAGCTTCTCTTTGCCTGAACTGCCTTTTGAAAAAATAATTACACATTTAATTTATCAAACTACTGCTTTAGAGGTAGAAAACCATGTAAATTATATGGCTATATGTCAACACCTTGGAAAAACTTTAATGGTCAGTTTTATGTCTCTGTAATCCAGCTATATCAATAAAGAATTCATTTAAAGCTGCCAATGATTCAGCATGGTTCAGGGTGGATTTAATGTAATATTATGTGATATAAGCAAATCATTGACTTCATGTGCAATCAGTGTGAAAGTGTTAACTATCAGGAAAGGCCATGCCTCCATCACTGCAAGTAGCAAATCATAAACATGCATGGTTTGCACAATGTATTAAAATACATAATGTATTGAGATGTAATGCATGATTCAGTACAATGGATCAGCTGGAGTGTCAAACATGGGTCTCAGTCCACCTGATGAAGCCCATGAAGAACTTCAACAGGTGTGTTAAATGAGGCTGAATAAATAAGAAAATCACACCTTTGTAGTACTGTGATCCCAGGACAGGATTGTAACATGTTTAAAGTGGAAAATCACACCTTGAGGATTAGTGCTGTATACATATGAATGTGCTGTAGTAATACTAAAAGCATTTACTCATGGTAACTAACATGCACTTCAAGAATTACAATTTCATATTAGTGTTCCTGGAGGTATTGTAAGGACGTTGGATTATATTAATGTGCTCAAATGTCCAAGGACAATCTGTAGAAGAATAAAAATGATGAAATGATGGTCACAGCTGCACGCCTAACATGCTTTATGCCACGCTGTACTGGGAAATCAACTTTCAACCCTCCACGAAAAAGCATAGAGCCAGTCAATTTCATTGCCAAGATAATGAAGATGTAATCTTTAGTTTAGAAATACATTGCTGTTTTGTTGGTAAATAGATGTATGGGTGACAGTGCCCACAAACTATGAGTCAGCGACAAAATGTCAGCATGATTAAAAAAACCCCCAAAAAAAACCAGAGAAACTGCTAAAAGGGACAAAAAAGTCACCACTGATGCAACAAAATATGAAAAAACGGCAAAGGTGTTAATACCTTTGCAAGCCACTGTACAGATAAAAAAGCCAAACCAACCAGCACTAACACCTGAACAGATGAAAACAAGGTTACTGTGGGATACAAAGAAGCAGTCATGGAATACTACAATGACTAGTTGCAGCTGATATTCAGTGATAAATATCAAATCTGCATTGGCCAAGAAAATTATCCTTGAACCTTTGTCTAATGCTGTTCTAATGAAAAAGCTTAAGCTGAACACAGACATCCTAAGGGAAAATTAGAAAAGACAAAAAATTATATGGATGTTGCATCTCATTCCTGCTGACCAATCACTATAAAGACTTCAATAATGCTGGGTTATAATATTTTAATTAACAACTAATGTTATAGACAGTTATTGAACGTGTCAGAAGCCCATTTATACTCTTGATGGATGTAATATAATTACACAAGAAATGTTAATAAAAGCCATTTTATGATGTCATTCCTGTTTAACAAACATTCGCATATGCAACATGCCAGCTTTACTTCACAAAACCACATGTAACAGCCTGACCTGCACTTTGCTTTGTGCGGCAGCAATCTTTCTCCTGCACTCCTGGGCTTTAGAACGGTCAGCAGCATCTCGGCTGCCCTGCACCTCCAGCTCCTGCAATTGTTTGTGGGCCTCAGTGAGCTCGGCTCGTGCCTGCTCAGCCTCCTGCTCCAACTCAGCTACCTTCTGGCTGTACTGCTTGTTCATGGCTTGCGCATCTTTACCTGAAAACACACCATGAAGAATTCTTTAAGGCAAAGAGCAGAGACATACTAGTGCAACAATTTAATAGGACCAGAGTAGAAAAAAAATTACCAGTCATTCAGCTGCCCTTAAATATTTACTGTTACAGAAATTTTTCTACCGTCAAAGGTTTTATACTGCATTGCTTCATAAAATTATATGTTTATATTACATTTTTCACTTAATTCCAGGGGATTCGGATGTATCCCTTGCCTTTATTGCCTAATGCACACAGCCATCTGTGTCAGTGAACTAATGAGAGCTAAATGGCTGAGCTCTTATGAAGGGAGGGATGGCATATGCTCCCTTCCCTTTAGCGATCACTAGCCAAACAGGGGTGCCTGTGAGCTCATGCATGAGTGTTACACCACTCTTTACTATACATGTGCATCAGTGAAAAAAATGCAGTAGCTGGCATCATATACCTTGGAGGAACCACATGCTTACCTTCTCCCTCAATGGAAATTGTGTACATGGGGTCCACGACTCATGACAGACCCACCTTACGAGGTTAAATGCTTGTGCCTTGAGTCATTTGGAATTGATATTCCATAAGGAATTGTTCTCTTTTTTGGTTTTATTTTAATATTTTGCTACTACATTAGCATAGTTGATCTGACAACAAAATCTAACTTGCACCACGACATTAGAACGAAACCCTACTGAAAGTCGAGGACCCCCTGCATAGACACAAATGTTTCATTAAGTGCCGGCGGATTCCCGTCTACGCCAGGTATTTTCTTTTTTGCCAAGAAAGTCCAACAGGGTGGCGAAGATGAATGTAAAGGCTAGGTGTTATTGACAGCAAGAGATATAATTATTCCTACTGTTATTCATTCTTACGCACAAGGGTTGTGGCTTAACAGAATGAGCAGTTTGTTATTCAGGCAGGCATTTTCAGAACCATCACCTATTTCATTTATATTACCACGGTATGTTACGAATTATTTTGCCCGTTATAAGCACAGCATATTGAACATGGAGCTGGGTTCAGTTAGAAAACATATTTTCTGTTTAGCTCATGTGAACAGGTGCTTCAAGGAGTTTTCAATGCTAACAGCTAGCTAATACAATAGCACTAGGTATTTAGTGCTATTGTATTTGAATCAGTATGAGACCCAAAGGTTTTTTGGCATGTGAAAAAAAATATAAGCGAACTAAACCGACCAACCTCTCAGTTTTGTGATTGATCAGATTTTTTATGCATCGAAGCACCTGCCAGCTGGTTATCTTCTGTACATGACACTGACTTACGGAGTCAGCTTTGTATTCAAAGCCCCCGTGTCAACATAGTCCACACCTCAAGTCCTCAAAATCATTACTTGCATTCTTTTTAGTTACACGTGCACATATTTTGTTTAAATCAATGCAAAAATATCGCTAATTTAAAATTTCCAGCCAGGAGGACCCCGAGCTAGTTTTGAGAAGTTCAGCATTATGTGTGTGATGTAAGCAGGGGAAGGTGCTCAGCCTTAACACTCATTAGCATGCTAGTATTTCCTATGCAAATCTGCACAGAGCGAGCAGAATTTCAGTATATGCATTCTTAAAAACTTTATTTCTTTATTTCCAAAACAAAATATTTTCTTAACAAAAAATTTATTAATAGCATAAGTCGTGGTTCAGTGCTCATGCATTGAATAGCAGCAGGTTGCGGCAAAACATTACAGGATAGTGTTATACGGTTTTCTGTGTGACCCAGATGAAAAAGGAACATGTGATGAATTGATTAGCTAAGTTAAACCAAAACATAAAGCATTCATTGTCATATGTAGTGACCATTTAATTAAAGATTGTTGTGAACCAACCCAATGGCTGCAGGTTTGACAGAGGCCGTGCTACACTGCTACAGATGTCCACAGTAACACCACGATGTTCAGAAACTGTCAACACGCTTGAAGAGAAAAGGGTAAGTAATCAAATCTATTTAAATTAAAACACAAACACCCACAGCTCGGTAATACTCTAACTTTTTTGAGCCCATATGTGTAAAATGTATTAGTTATAACAGACGGAATTTGTCAGCTTGGCAAAGCAGTCAAGATATCCAAGCCAGCCAGTGCTTGCTGCATATTTCACTACTAAACGGCAACTAATTGCTAAAGAAAATCTCAATAATTATGCATGATACATAATGCACAATTAACTGTAAGCCATGGACCTGATGAGGGTGACATAAATAATGTTTATAAAGTTTTATAATATTTTTATGGTTACTTTTATACAGTCCTATACACAATGTGTTTTTAGACTAAAGTTAGTGGTGTTCTTACTTCAAATAAAAATGACATGTGCTGCAGTAGGAGAAGTGCCTTGCATAATATTATGGAACACTTAAGGTTCACTTAGATGCCCAGAAATGCAAATTACAAATTACAATATATGCTTCGCCTTTTTGCACCCCCACCGAGGCATTGCCCGTGGACGGCTGCTCTCCCCCTGTGGCATTTTCTCTTTCCACATATTCTTCCGCCCACCCTTAATCTTAATGAAATCTGTGAGTGTGTGTGTGTGTGTTTGTGTATACACACATATACACATTTACTCCATGACAAGTTACCGGACCGCCTGTTTGCTAGTCTAAGTAATAATATTTCTTTGTTAATGAGGGAGTTTAAGCAGTAATTTTAGGTCAATTTGTGTTTCAGTTTGGTTCCTAATAACCTCAATTCCGATTTATTCTTGTATGTGTGTGAGATCTGCTTGATCCTTTCAATCAAGCACTGTTCCTAACCAGGCATGCTCGCGCACTAGAAAGGTAAATAAACTGTACGAATGATTTGTTTTTTTTTGGTATATTTGAACACCTAGTTTAAGTAAAACAGTCAGGGTGAAATAATAAAAAAAAATAATTATACTCGCATTAAAACTCAATTTAAAGGAGTTGACATAGGCAAATCCCAAATGAATCCCTCCATCATGATGTATAAGTGCTCTCGGTCAGTCACGAGGACTGGCACAAAAACCTGTAGTAAACTCAATCTTAGGGTTGACTCAGGATCATGGGTTACCATTGACTTCAAGTTTTTAATAAATTTTAAAAATCAATATGTCTCGTTGGTTGTCCCATGGACAATCTTATTAGGAATATCTAGTTGTCTCGCAACAGATAGTATCAGTGTTTAAAATACGCGGGTCTCTGAGATAATTCATATCCATCATATCTGGATGATCAAAATTACCTGTTTTGACCAACTCCTTTATGAGATCCTCCTTCATCCGGATTGTGACAGAGAGCTCTCTGATCTTCTGCTGGGCCAGGAGCAACCCTCTCTCTGAGCCCATCTCCCACATGCAGCCTCTTAGACTCTCCAGCACTGAGCCCTCCCCAGCACTGCTGTTAGCTATCCACACAAAACACAGTCAGACTGTCTGTAGTCAGAAGCATTAACTTCTACATTCTACTAAATATCTAAATGTCATACTTTACCAGCAAACAATGAGTACATGAAAACATAAGAAATATCATATGAATTTAAAAGGATACTCATCAAGGTTTGCCATCATTAATCATTAATAGTCATTTTAGTATTTTGGTGGCAATAAAACAGCTTTCAGGAAAATGTTCAGAGATCCTGAAATCCTATTGGCTATGTGCATTGAGTGATTCATAAACCAGAACTATATCTGATCTCCTTCAAAAGAAAACAGAACCTTATTTACTATTTCAATAAAACAAAAAACACATTCAGATCGTATAAATGCTTTCATTTCAGTCATGCATATCACACATGGGGGGTGACAAGGAAGTGGCACGGTGGGGCAGTTATTAGATAGTCGTTCACATAGAGAAGTTTCTGGATTAAAGCCAATTGGGATTAGCTCTGTCTTAAGTTCATTTAAAATTTGTTCATAAGAATTTCTAGGGTTGCCAAAAATGATTTCAGATGCCTAAAGCCTGCTGAGATCTCCAATCTCCCAGTGAGCCCATTAGGATTAGACAATTTGAAAAATGAATGAATGAATGAATGAATGAATAAGTGTAGTTTTGAAATCCTCTTATGAGGTTCAAATTCTTACAATACCAGACCTGTACACCTCAACAGCACACCAATTATTTACAAGAAAAATGTTCAGTATTTATCAAATTACATATATGACTTTTGATTATGACTGTAATTATAGACCTACAAAACTAAAAACAAACTACTCCAAACCTTTAATTAGACAGACCTTGTTTCTGGAAATGAAGAAGAAAGAGTGTGTGTGTACTGAGTGAACCGAACAGATAAATAGACAAAACCGTATTTTTTAGCGCCTTACCATATTTCTCATCTTCAATGCAATACTTACTGACATACTACACAAATGCAATGCTTTTTTGTTTGTTCTAAAAGATTAGATTCTTTTTATAGTTCATCATGTAATTAAGGGAATTAACAGTATAACCTTAAAAAAAATCAACCCATCTCTCCCAAGGATGCTAATAATTCTAAAGACTGTACTTTAAAACATTTCAGTGCTGTACTCACAAGTCCGTCTGCTGTAGTGTAATCCTGGAGGGTAGCCAGGTCCTAGGACCTGAGGAAGGGTTGCCCTAGCTCGTCTGGGTGATCCTTGAAATGGTACATCCTTCTTTGACCAGGTAATATTCACGCATCTATAGAAAAGCCGAATGAAAAAAGACACCAAGAATTCACAATAAGGCTACTTACCAAGAAATAAAGCTATATTTAATTCGGCAACTAAATGATTTGTCAAGGCAAATGTTTTTTAATAATTAATACCTCAGCCAAACATTAGATTGGAATGGTGTGTGCATGTGCAATCCACCACCTCTAAGTATACAACTCTAGTATCACATTTCACTTAGTAATGCATTCTAACTAGTAGTGATTTTGTGCCTCACTTCACTCAAGTCACTGAACGTTGCTCTCTTGTGGGCAATTCTATTTATACTGCCAATGTTTTTCATGATGTTTTCATGATGATAAGGCCACATCACATATCACTATCGTTCACCCACAATGGCAGTTTCCATCAAGTTGAATTCTGCTGAACCAACACCATGCCAAATACCAACTATTTCGAAAACGTGGACCCAAGCATCACATTTCTGATTATAATCCATGTAAAAATTCTGTGTGCACTCATAAAGAACAGGATATTTGCATACGGCAACTGAAAAATTAAACTCACATGTGCTGCTTCCCTAGGAAAAACATTTTGGGAAACACAGGGTTTAATAAATGGTCGTTTGATGCTTACTGCTTCCTTTGTGAACGCCCAATTAGAAGCAAGCGCTAATATGCAATAATACACAAATGATAAATATTACTGTTCCTAGTAGCGAGATAAAAGAGTACCATCCTTACTTGCGCTTGTCTTTGACTCCTCTGTTGGGACTGTTATAGCCTTCTCTGTCTTCTCCACAGGACTCACACTCTTTGTCAGACTGGGCCTGTTCAGAAAATGAATGGCTTTCTATAGAAACACTCTGGCCATTCTGAAAGCGTAGAATACAGAGAACTTTATTTTCACTTCAGTATGCACTAGAAGGCAGATATTTAAGCAGGTGCTTGAACTGATAAAAAACAAAACAAAACATAAAGCACAATGAAAGCTAACAACAATAATTATTTATTGCTAAGGCACTGAGCAAATTTATATGCACACACACACACACACACACACACACACACACACACACACACACACACACACGAAGAACTGGTAAAGTTCCTACCTGTCGTGCAGTGGCTCCTCCAGCCTCTCCATTGCAGAAAGGTGTGAATTGACCTGGGCCAAGACCTGCTTGCTGTAATGAGTTAATAGGTGCAGTGTGGGGTCTCTGCGTCAGTTGCAGCAGTCCCATCCCTGGATGGGCAAGAAGAGAGTGCAGCTCCTCTATGAGATCCTGCTGCTCCTGTAGCTTATCACTCTAAAAGAAAAGCCAAGGTACAAAATTTAGCCATGCTGCCATTAAAAACTTCAAAAATACTTCTTTCACCTCAAGCATACGGTAAAATATACACAAATTCCCCAACCTGCTGTTTGTACTGTTCCATTGCATCTTCCAGTGCAGCAAGAAAGTCTGTGTTTTCCTGCTCTAATCGCTGGATCCGCACTTGCAACTGGGAAATGTAGCTTTCCCTTTCCCTGTTACACTCTTCTTTCACATCTGGCTCCTGGGTAACAGAAACATGTCATCAAATTACAACATAAAGTTTTTTTAACACAAAAGGAACACATTTTTCTGCTTCTCTGCATGGGCATTACTGATATCAGGAATAACCATAGAGACAGCTACACTAAATATAGCTAGCATGCGTCAATAGAGAAAATGCTAAAAACTTGCTGACTAAATAATTACATAACTTCTCATCACCTTACTATTATATGCACTATTTTTTAAATAAAACAAACATCTGTGGGCGACATGGTGAGGTAGTGGTTGGCACGCCTGCATTACAGCAAAAAGGTCCTGGTTTCGAGTTCCACACTCGATGAAAGTGTTTCTGTGTAGAGTTTGCATGCTTGTGTGGGTTTCCTCCGGGTACTCTGGCTTCCTACCACAGTCCAATAAAATGCATATTAGGCTAAGTGGCTGTTCCAAATTGCCTCTAGGTGTGAGTGTGAATTGTTGTGTGTGTGTTGGCCCTGCAGTCAACTGGCAAGCTGTTCGGGGTGTACCCCATCTTTACCCATAGTTGGCTGAGATAGGCTCCAGCCTTGCCTCAACCCTAATGAAAGATAAAGTGACTCTGCAAATGAATGAATGAATATCATGCAAATGTCTATTTGGATGACACTGTTTATAAATGTAGATTTATAATTTAGTTATACCGACAATAAAAGTAACTTAAGCATGCTTCTGATTTACATACAGAAATTACATCCACACATTAGCCAAGACTTGATATTCTTTAATGGTGATTTCATTACTATCTGAAAAAGACTAATGACGTTCGCAAGGAAGCTTGAAATTTTTGGCCGACGCCTCTATGAGTTGGAACAAAAATGTTCTTGGCCTGAACCCTGCAGTTCTGACAGGTACTAAATGCAGTGAAGTAAAGCCTAAATAAGACCTATTCCATAAGATATTGGAACAGATACAGTAATGAATTTAAGGCTCCACCTGGCACTTTAGAAGCTCTCGTCTTTTTTTTAGTGTAGCGGTATCCTCAGTTGAACTGCTCTCAATGCCACTGTCCAGCCCAGAGGATGTACTCAAACCACTGCGCTCCTCCTCCACAGCACAAAGCCACTCCTTGACACGCAGCAGTTGACTGGGATTTAGATTTCCCTCCCCCTGTAGTTCCATCAGTAGCCTGTAGGCTGAGTCTGTGCATGTTCTATAGTGGGTGCTCTCCACCTGCAATTTGCCCACATCTGGCTCAAGAGAACGCACCTGGCGTTCAGGCTCTGAACGGGCAAGGATTCGGGTCTCAGATCGTTGCCGGTTCTCGAGAGCTCGCTTTAGAGCTTTAATCTGGAGCTCCAAGCTTTCAACTCGATCTGGTTCCCCATGACAGTTCACCATGGCTCGGTTTTGAATATTACGAGCACGTTTAGCATAATTGAGGGTGTTAAGACTTTCGTCAAAGTCAGAGGATGAGGGACTGATGCAGGCAATCATGAGTGTCTTTGCATTGCCTCCAAGAGAGTCCTTTAATATTCTGAAAACAGAAGAGAAAATATACAGTTCAGTGTTATATCATTCTTTCAACAAACAGCTGAAAAGTTATAATAGAAGTTGGTACAAAGCATAAAATAAATTATGCTATTGGATAGCCTATACAACAATAAAGTATTTAAATATTTTATCTATTAAATAAACCCAAGACAGGAAAAAAATAATTTCAAAAAAGGTATTTCATGTTTTCTTTAACACCACAAAAGAACATGAACAAAAGAAAGAGAAAAAGAACAAAAGAAAAAATATTTTGCCCTTTCTTGTATTCTTAAACAAGCCCGAAATTTAAACTTTTAACAATTTTAATACAGTAGTCACATACTATAAGTGCCAAGTACTATAAGCTAGGCCATGCAACGCTTCTGTTGCCCTTAAAATACAATTGCATGATGCAGTTACAATGGCTGAGAATGCAATGAAAGGACAGGATTGGTGCAAAAAAAAAAAAAAATCTGTTTTGTTAAAATTCATTGTGCATTCGTCAAGTGCAATACTTATTTTTTTATTTTTCTCCTAATTAAGAAATATGTTTGTGCATATGTTAAAATCATTAAAAAAACATAACTACACTAGCCACCTTAACATTTGTTTAAGGTTTTACATTTTTTCGAAAATTTCTTTAAGAAGCATATACACATGGTCAAATGTTTGTGGACACTAAGCACCTGACCATCTCATCCATATATGGTTTTTGACCATTCCATTTTTGATTTAGTCCCCGTCTGATGTTATAATGACTTCTGCACTTTTGGGAACGCTTTCCACTACATTTTGGAGCGCTTCTTTGTGGATTTTCCCTGCTTTTGCTGCAAACGCATTAGGGAGGTCAAGCACTGAATATTGTTGAGGAGGGCTGAAGTGCAGTCTAGTTCATCTCAGAGGTATTTGTTGGAGTTTAAGTCAGGTCTCTGTGCAAGCTACATGAGTATTTCCACTCCAAACTAGGCAAACTATGCCTTCATGGAGCACACTTTGAATAAAAGGGCATTGTCATGCTAGAACATGTTTAGGCCTTTAGCGTAGAGAAATTGTAAAGATATGGCAAACATAGATATCACATGCAAAGGATATGAAAAATAAGAGGAAAGAAAGAATAAATAAATAAATAAATAAAAATTTAAAAAATCACACGATTGTAATGATTAGGAGTCTACAAACTTTCGGCAGCATAGTGCATTCCACCACTGATGGTGGTTTCAAATTTTAGTATTCCTTTGTTATAGACCTCAATAAATAATTCTTAAATGTCTAATTTGAAAGGAGTACTTTACACTAAATTATTCTCTGGAGTCCACTGTATGAAGTAAAATTTTAACTAAGCCTCATACCTTGTGATTTTGGAATCCCTATAAGGAATATGACTGCCTTTCCTTTTTGGGTCCCCGAGAGCCCCGATCACATTTCCCAGAGCAAGAAGTCCACTATTAATCTGAATGCTCTCCTTGAGTCGCTCCCCAGTGTTGCCAGTTTTAAGAATTCGCTCAGACCCAGCTAGATCCACAAAGTGGAATTTAGAGGATAGGATCTGTGAGTTCCTGTTGGCAGACCGAGAGCCACCACGTCTCTGCTCCATCAGCACAGTGAAGATGGTGTGAGAGCGGCTGGAGTGAGGGTTCATCTGAGTGGCTCCTGTGTGGCGGGCTGTGTTTCCAGATTCTAAAAGACTTAAGACCTCATCAAGCCCCTCCACCTCACATTCTTTCACTCCACACAGAACTGCAAAGAAAAAAAAGCACAGAAAGACACTTTCTTGTACCTTCAATGCAGGCTTATGATCGAATTCGAGAGGAAATAAAGTACCGCCTGCATATACTGGGGGAGAGTCATAGAACACCAGCAATGAGACTGGCCAAGGATAAATTCATACAAGCTCAAGTAAGTATTTCAAATGTATAAATGTAACACTGCAATATATGCTTTCTTGCTCTTTGATGCTTCACTTTACTATATATTACACAAAATTATATTACTAGCTCTATTCGTTATACTGCTCAAAAAAAGGGACACTAAAATAACACACCCTAGATCTTAATGAAGGAAATATTAATATTAAATACTTTGTCTTTTACATGGTTGAATGTGCTGACAACAAAATCACACAAAAATTTATTTACCCATAGAGGTCTGGATTTGGAGTCACACTCAAAATTACACACTACAGGCTGATCTAACTTTGATGTAATGTCCTTAAAACAAGTCAAAATGAGGCTCAGTAGTGTGTGGCCTCCACGTGCCTGTATGACCTCCCTACAATGCCTGGACATGATCCTGATGAGGTGGCAGATGGTCTCCTGAGGGATCTGGACTAAAGCATCCCATAAACAACAGCTGCTGGGTTGTTGCCCTCCTACGGCCTCCTCCATGCCTCCTGATGTACTGGCATGTCTCATGGTAGCGCATCCATGCTCTGGACACTACACTGACAGACGCAGCAAACATTCTTGCCATAGTTCGCATTGATGTGCCATCCTGCATAATCTGAGCCACTTGTATGGGTTGTAGACTTCATTTCATGCTACCGCTAGAGTGAAAGCACCGCCAACATTCAAAAGTGACCAAAACATCAGCCAGAAAGCATAGGAACTGAGAAGTGGTCTGGGGTTGCCACTGGCAGAACCACTCCTTTAATGAGGGTGTTTTGCTAATTGCCTATAATTTCCAACTGTTGTAGTGTACTCAAGTACACTATTCTCACACTGTATGGACAGAAAGTTAATGATGGCTTGTATACCATATGTCACACACAGTAAGTCATAATGAACTAGATAGGGTAACATGCATAACTAATACACACCCATGCTTGTTTCCATATGCAGTAATATCAGTTCCTGTTCAATACTGCAATACTTTGAAGGAACAACATAAATAAAATGATTTAAAAAAAAAATAATCTAGGCATATTTTCCAGGTGCTTCGGACATTTAAAGCTCTACATCGAACACGGATGGCTGTGTTTAAGGATGATGACCGGGCTTTGACAGGTATATAAAATGTAAATAGTTTTTATTCATCTGTCTTAAATAACACTTTACGCCACGAGATCCTCTGTCGTGTGTGTTCTTTGGTGATTGAGTCCATGTGCAGGCCTGTAGGGTATTAATTCTCAATTATGCAGAGGTTACTGATCTTGTGTTTAATGTAGTGCTTTCATGATTTGATAGTACAGGTGAAGAAAACACAGACTGTCTTATATTGTCATTATGTAACGGTTTGTGAGTGTGATCTTTGAAATGTCATGTTAAATTATTTGAGCATTTTACACAAACAATATAAAACAACCTTAAATTGCCATGTTTAATGAGTGCTGTTGTTGTTTCATGTAATTTTTAAGTATGTTTCTGCTCAATGATGAAAGAAAGGCTGGTTAATTACTACATTACATCACTTGTTAGAGTTATTCTTTTTCTATCTAATTTACTGTATCTATACCTTATTTTAAAAAAGTTTTTGTTTTGGGTCTTGCCTGAGCTTAACCCCAGTCATTATGTGAGTATGAGTGTAATATGTTATTAATAATAATAGTAATAATTATTCATTGTTTTAATATGCAGAATACACAGAAGCATCAGTGGCATTTAGTAAGAATAACATATCTAATTGCCATTAGTTTTCTTTTTTAAAACCACAGCTGCCAGATTAAAGATCAATGAAGAATATAAGAAAAACAAAAATGAAACATCAGAGGAAAATATCCAACAGGTATGATTTCCACATACAGTCCAACTAAATGACTGTAGAAACTGACATGTACTTGGTCAAACCTACAGTATGCTTATCCATCCATCATCATCCATGTCATTTATCCGTCAGATGCAGGGGAAGCAAGTTTGATGATTTAATTCTAGAAACGTCTGGTTTCCTTTCAATTAGTCAGAAATTTTCATGTCACTGTTGACATAGTTTTGCCTTTGTCTCTATCTTTTTCTGCAGATGATTAAGATGGGCAGAGCTGTTGAGACAATCCTGCGAGAAAATGTTCTACAAGCTGAGCATGTTGAAGGAAATAAACTTGGTAATGTCTGTATGCTGAAAATTGAGTGTGTTTTGTATTTCTGCATTAGTGATGTGAATAATGTGAACAGTAATTAATAGTAAACCAACTGTCTTTTGTATTTTGTGCAGTTCTACGACCCCGGGAGAGTCTTCTTTTAGAAAACGTACCATACAGTGACACACCTAGAAAAAAAGCATAACTCCAGTGAATTTACAGAGTCTTGACAGATTAATAATTTTCTCTATACATCATCTAATAAGATATAATAAGTCTCTAAAAACACCTTCCATGGATCATGAAGAAGCAGCATCTATAGTAAATTTCTTTTTAGTGGTGGTTATCTTAAAAATACTCCCGAGTGCCATGACTAGATGCCCCTTTTGAAGTGTTCTCAGACAATATCCCCCCTCAAACCACCCTCTGGGATTTAGTTGTAACCTTATTTTTCCAACTTGTACATTGTACTGTGTGTATAATATGGAAATTTGAGTTTTCTATGATGTGTGACTAACCAAATTAGGAATTAAATTATTATGTCATTATTCAGCTGTATGAAATGAAATGATCAATCTCACATCACAACAAATGCTCGTTTTACCATTATGTCTCAATGTGTACTCTGTCAGCAAACATCAGAGATAAACAGCATTTTATATTTTGAGTACAATATTTATCTAACAGAGTCTCCCCAGTTATAAATGCAAATGTGAATAGTTGTTTATCCTAGAGAACAAGTTCTGCAGGGGGCTTGCAACCCTCCTGGGTAAAAACAACGTGCAACTGAAACCAAGAAAGTGGCCCAAAGCATCATGGGTACGAGATGAATGACCTCCCAGATTGGTTGCTGAATGCACTGTATATTTGTAGATACATTTGTTTTCATTTGTTCTTGTAATAAATGTTATGTTAAGTGAAGTGCTTGCTTTTGTGAAATCTCTCCGGAGTAAAGCAGCAGTGCTCATTTCTGAAATGTCTAATATAATAAATGAAATGGAAACTTGCTGGACTTTCTAAAGGGTTTTTCGAGGATCACTTTTACAGGTCATGCTGGCTCCATAGATTTAAATATATATTTGTTACAGTTGTAAACTTTACCTGATCACTTTTTCAGGCTCAATTAAAGGCAGATTTTACAGTCTGCTATTAATGCATACAGGCCTGACTCAGCACAAGTGGGTTTGAAGATTGTAACTTGAGATTGAGTCATATTTCTGGAGGAGAAGAGCAAAATAAAATTAGCATTATTACCACAGCATGTGCGCCTATTTTAATAACTGGGATTTCCATTGTTTATCCATATATGTCATAGGTAGTATTTTGTAAATAACTACTGACTCCGAGTCATCTGAGAATCATTTATCCAAACAAGGTAATGACCCCTCACTGGTGAAACCAGAATACACACTCACATCAAACATTTCAGATTCAGGTTTTATTAAAGTGAAGTTTACAGATGTTAATGTCACAAAGTTGTTTTGTAGAACAGTTCTTACATTCATAGAATAGCATAGAAAGCCCCACGGTTAAAAAGAAAAACCTAAACAAACAGCATAATGAAGACCAAATAACTCTCAAGTCAGGTCTGGGACAATTGCTGGCAAAATTTATCTATTAGGCTTTGGTTAAGAACAAATTTAAATGTGGAAAGAATATGGCACAACCTTTGCCTTAAGAAACTCATCAACCTAACAAGTGAAGAGGTCATTAGAGACTAACAAATATCTAACAAATGACTAACAAAGCTAACAATGCTTAATTGTTTCTAAAACATTTGTCAAAATGCCAGCTCACCAGGCCAACACTCACACAACCATTCACACTCACACCAAGGGTTGACTTGGAACACCCAATTAGCCTACTGTGCATGTTTTTGGACTGTGGGAGGAAACTGGAGTTCCCAGAGGGGACCCACGCAAGCACAGGGAGAATATGCAAACTCCACACAAACACCCAAGCTGGGAATCAAACCCAGGACCTTCTTGCTGTGAGGCAAACATGCTAACCACTACACCACCGTACCACCCTGGTTTTTAAGTTGACACTTTTAAATGGTAGCTACTGCATAAAGTGGAAATCATATAGAAAAAAATCCAACTGTGTCACTTCAATACCAGGCTGTAACATAAAAATAAACTATATAAAATACAATATAGAGGTTCTTTGGGCATAACCAGGCGTTCCTAAAAAGATAGATAAATGGTTTGTGCTATTTTAAATACCAACAGTGGGGGGAGTCCTACCATTACCATTACAAGTTATGATATTCATGACTGATAATTTTAGCTTATTTCAGTGCTCTTTGAATTAAATTGGTTACGCATGATAATTCATTTACTATTGGAAAGAAATTGGACAAAATTGACCTGCATTGGACGCATACCAGGAAAAAGACTTTGCTTCAACCAAAAATAAATAAATAAATAAATTGGAGCAATACTACAGATTGCTGATGACTTTATAGCCACAAATCGAAATAATGTGCTCAGGACAAAGATCAAAGATAACGTTGCTTGGTTGCAGTCACAGAAATGTTAGGCCTTGGGGTTGTGTTGATGGCTCTAAGTCTGGGCGGTTGTGGTCACTGATTCACCTATTAATTCTGCGTCACAATCAAGAGTACTTTAAGAAAAATATGAGGACATCTGACCGAAAGTAAAAATTAGTTTGATCTTAGAGATTAGCAAGCTGTTCAGGGTGTACCCTGCTTTTGCCTGGAAATGGCACAGAAAGGATCCAGTCTCCATGCGGCCCTTGTATGTTTAAGTGATTTGTTAGAAAATTCATTCATTCATTAATTTCTGAACCGTTTATTCCTAATTAGGGTTGTGGGGAGGCTGGCAGGCCATCGCAGGGCAGAAACACGCTCATGGTTATGTAGCCTGCTCTTTACGAAAATCAGCAATGGTTCTTTTACATGCTTCTGCACTGGGGGGACAGCAGTGACAACCAGTCCATTATCAGTAATCCAGGGATCAGGTATCCAGTATCAGTAATCCAGGGATCAGTAATCCAGCACGTAATCCGGCTAAATCAATAAGACATGATCTTATTATTAGGATATTGCAGATAGGGTTAGCTATGAGATAGGATCTCATAACCATAAGAAAAGTATTCCTCTTCATCATCTTCTTCTTCTTCTTATTATTATTAATATGAGATAAGTTATTAAGTCATTGTTATGAGAGCTTTAGTCATGATTACTGCATGAGGAACCTTATTATCATGGAGGAAACAGGCTTCCATAGAGCCTCTGTATCTGTAGGCGGCGCTGATTTCTCATTTTGCCGAATGGCACACCTCCATAGGGTTGATGGGAGTGTTTAGCCATAGCAACTCCTCTGTTTTTTCCCCGGCTGCAGTCATTTATTGCTGAGGTCCTGTCGAGACGTGTTTTTGTCTCCGGTTCGTCTGGACTGGCGGTGTCCTCGTGTCCTCGTGCGGCCGGGTTGTCTGGGCTCGTGTCGGGTTGGGGCGAGCAGTGGACGCTGTTCAGTACGGCAGGTGAAATCTCGGTTCCTGGGTGAAGAGGACAGAAGACGGGCACGGACATCTTCGTGTGATCGAGGAACCGTCCAGCTCGGTAAGGCACAGGTTTATCTGAATCTATTTTCTGAATGAATGAATGAAGGTGTGCGTGCTTTGAAGATGCTTCATGCTTCGGGTTTTTTTCTGTACTAAGGTTCTATTAATGTATTTATTCTAGCATCAAGTCATTTGTACTATTGTTATTGGTCGTGTTTTTCCTCGATAGAGATGTCAGAATTTGGTTTATCATGATCTGATCAATAATCCGGTTATTCTTGGACTTATTGGTTTCTTTTAATTTAATAGGATGCAGGGGAATTTTTATGTAACATATCAATCCCTTGTAGGCCATCTGTTTTGCATTCGAGACATATAGCTACCTGCTCTGTGCCTTCATATTCAAAACCTGAGAAAGAGCTTACTTTATCATCATAAATAATACTGAGACAGGCTACTATATCATCATAAATGATAACAGTTCAATTTAAAATCCTGGTCCAAAAATAGGATATAGCTATTTATATGTGGAGTGAATACAGTATTAGGTCATGGTGTACTTGGCACATCCTCCAAGGCACCCCAGGGTTGTCAATGAATTCACCTGTTAACTATCTATCCTTCTAACTATTTATTTGTCTATCCATCTCTCTATACATGTATATATATCTCTACGTATATATCTATATACATATATGTCTAGACGTGTGTATATCTATTTCT
>JBCNYG010000002.1:15785586-15798155 GCA_039654305.1 Porochilus rendahli | reverse complement strand
AGACACAGCAAACCTTCTTGCCACAGCTCGCATTGATGTGCCATCCTGGATGAGCTGCACAACCTGAGCCACTTGTGCGGGCTGTAGACTCCGTCTCATGATACCACTAGAGTGAAAGCACCGCCAGCATTCAAAAGAGAAACATCAGCCAGAAAGCATCGGAACTGAGAAGTGGTCTGTGGTCACCACCTGCAGAACCACTGCTTTATTGGGGGTGTCTTGCTAATTGCCTCTAATTTCCACCTGTTGTCTCTTCCATTTGCACAACAGCATGTGACCTTGATTGTCAACCAGTGTTGCTTCCTAAGTGGACAGTTTGATTTCACAGAAGTGTGACTTGACTTGGAGTTATGTTGTGTTGTTTAAGTGTCCCTTTGTTTTTTTGAGCTGTATTTTAGAACATGCTGAAGTTTCATGAAAATTGTGGCACATATAGGTAAGCTCTTCTAGCATAGCAACAAATAATTTATGCCAGTGATTTCCAGCTTTTGGAGATTTCTTGGAACTGTTCCTCTCAGGGGAAGAATGATTAAGAACAACATATAAAAATATATATATAGTAGGGATGTGAATCGAACAACAACTCACGATTCAATTCGATTACGATTTTTGGGGTGACGATTCGATTCAGAATCAGTTCTTGATTCAAACCGATGTTTGATTCATAACCATTGCAAACAAAGGGAGCCAATTACACAAGTAACTACATTTTTCTATAAGCAACAACTCTTCTATAAGAAAGAAATAAATTATATTACTAGACAACTGGTTTTGTAGATGTACTGATCTGCTTTGCGCCTTCAGAGTTGGTTGGGAGTTTAGTGAAGTTGCTGCTCCATTAGTGAATCTGCTGCTCCGGTTCTTTTAGCTCTGGGTGATGGTGTAAGATGTGGGCTCGGGGATTTGGTGTTCCCGAAATACTTGACTTTTATTTTGCTCGCCGCATATGTCATGTCAAGCTCCTTTTTACCCGGAAATTACAAAATCCGAAGTGCAAGCATTTGCCTTCAGCGAGTATTTCTTATGTCTTATTTCTGTTTCCTAGCTTCATGTCAAAGCTAGGCTAAAAGCTAGTTCTGTACCCGCCACTCACTGGAACAATTTACTACAGAGGTAAGTAAGGTTGGAAATGTTCGAAAAAACGTGTTCTTAAAAATCGATTCCTGGGTTGTTCCTAACCATTCAAACCAATTTCCTCTCCACTGAAGGTTATAATTTAGGTCTTCTTATGTGGCATGCACACAGGAAGCGATGAGAGACAAGTGCTTAATCCATAACCGAATCGTTTTTAGGGAACTCAGGGTTTGCCACTATCTGTCAATCAATATTAACTTTCAACTCTGATTGGTAAACACCCAAATTAAACTACCTGAAAGTTCAGGTTAAGGGAAAATTTTGCCTCTCATCGTTCATTTCCCTGGCGTCATTGACTTTGCATGGTAGCTTGTTGCTTATTGCCTACTGTATGGACACCCCTTTACAGACTTTGTCAACTTCGAATAACTTGCACACAATTGTTTGAGCTGATGATCCTGGAATGTGCATACATTTAGAAATATCCAACTATCCATAGATCTGCCATGACCTTCTTGGACTTTTCCACTGTATGGTGTGTTGGTAAATTGAATGAATGCTGTCTAAGAAACCTGTTTAATGTTGGCACAGAGAAGCTGTGAACTGTAACCTATCATGATCAGTAACAAGAAGGTGATTCTGTGTCTGGACTTGGCAAGTTAAAATACATTTTGGAACATTCAGCACCAGTGAATCAATAGTCTAATTGGTGTAGGTATATTTTTAACCCTGTGTTGGTTTCGGAAAACCATAAATCTATTAAAACCTATATACCAAATGTGTTCTTTCTCCTATTTAATATATACAGTCTCTTGTACAATCATTCTTCTGTAGAATAAGAACAATTTTAAAAAAATCAGTGAAAGCCCATTATTATCATGACATTCATATCCATGATGCATGAAAACTTTTGACCACGACTGTATGTTTAGGGTGAAAGTGAAAGAAATAACAGCCTTTCACTCATATTTCCTATGACAAATAATTAGCATTTATCCTCTGAAATTATGAGCAAATTGTAGTCAGTTCTAAAGAGGCAGGCTAAATTGAGAGCCATTTATTGGACATGTATCAAGAAATAGGAACTGCCTGCAGAGATCTCAGCGACAACCGTGGGCACACAGTATTCACAATCCATTCCACAAACACAGCCATAAACTACCCATTTAAGCTCCACTTATTCCAAGGGCGTTTGAAATCTCCCCCATGAACCAAATGTAGGAATTTAAGCAATACAGGCATAATTCCAGCAATGAGAAGGTTTACTTTATCCATGATTTCTGAGTGACTAACCTCAGGTACAGATTTAAAAACTGGCATTATCACTTGATACAAACTAAATACAGTTGTTAGGAAAACTAGCACAAAAATGATAAACTTTTCATGGCAATACTGTTTATTTGTGAACTTGAAAGACTGCTTGCTTATATTGGATGCATATGAAAATATAAACTTTACCTGCAAACAAACTCATATTTGAATAGCTGTTAAATCTGTACATGGCTGGGAAGAACATGACATTTTGCATATTTCTGTGAAAACCCTGAACTTACACTCATACACTGCTCACCTATACTGCCCTTGTCATCCTCCCGGATATGAATGTCCTTGCTTGCTGTCTCCACCTCCAAAAGGTCTTTGAAGATTTCTTTGTAAACCTCAAGGTAGGACACTCTGACGGAGAAGTCGCTGAGGTCATTCTCGTCCAGGAGCTTGAAGATCTCAGCAACTGCTCTGGGAATAATTCCTTGCTCGTCATCACTGAAGGAGGCTGCAGCCAAAAAAACAGCAGTGGGTTCATAATCACTTTCCACAGCCAAATGCCAAAAAGCAAGATCTCAGATGGCACAAGGGGCTGTGCTTTCGAGCAATGACAGCTGCACCGGGGGAAGTGTTGCTGGCATCCCGAATGTGTGTGAACTCAAAGAAAGATTTTAACAAGAAGCAAGCAACCATCTTCAAACCTAGAAAATCGGTGGCCTTGATAGAACACAAAAACTCTATAGCTGTTATGAGAAACACTTTTTAAACAGAAGACTAGTATAAATAAATTAAAATAGACTAAAAGTGATGACACATAATGATTGCTTTCAGGAAATATGTGAAGATAAAAATTACATTTTATACAGCTGCACTGACATGCATTTTAATTATGTACACTAGCCATATAGTGCAGTTGTAATACAGATGCTGACTGTAGCTCATCTGTTACGATACATAGTGTATCAGCCTGTCTGAACTAGTTTCTCTCCTGTGCTGAAAATCCGTCCATCAATCATCTATGCCACTTATCCATCAGGGTCACAAGTGTACTGGAGACAATCCTAGTTGACTTCAGGTGAAAGGCAGGGTACACCCTGGACAGGGTGCCAATCGAATGACGGATACAGGGATAACAACTACTCACACTCTATGCCCAATTTAAAATAGCCAGTAGAGATAATCAGCATGACTTTGGACTGTGAGTGGAAACCAGTATAGCTGGAGGAAACCAGCAATCAATTAATTCGAATTTTTGGTTTAGAAGGATGAAAATAGATTTGTTCAGTAATGTCTGCTTTAAAAGAAATTTAATTCGGAATCGAGTGTAGATATATATACTTTTCTCTCTCTCTCTCTCTCTCTCTCTCTCGCTCTCTGTCACATACAAACAGGGAGAAACATGCTGTTTGGCAAAGAAAGAACTGTGTATTTCAGTGGAAAATTTTTTTTAAAAGAACAAGTCGGCCTTTGGTTTTTTCTTCTGTTCCTATTCTATTTTCCTATTCAGGAAAATAACTTTATTTTATTTTATTTTATTCAAAAAGCATTTTTATTTAATATATGCCGATACTTTATTTTAGTCATTTGTCCTTGACATGTACAGCTGTCTGATGATAAAAGTGCCTGTGTGATATTAGGACTTTGACTTGGAACTGGCTTTTTGTTATTACTTTATGGGGGAAGAATATCGTATCATCCAACCCCAAGTGGGTGTGACAAAAGATGATAGACTTTCTTGTGCTTAATAAACAACGCAACAAGTATCAATTTAAAATTGGTCCTTTCAGACTGGTGGATTATGCACCGAGAAATAACTGCATAGTTAAAAAGCACATCAATGTGACTCAGTGTATATTTTCATAAGATATTTTTTAAGAAATAAAACAAGGAAATACATACCATTATTGGATAATAATCAAGAAAGGGGTGATGCAAATCCAAATTATGTTACTGCCCCAAAGTGTCTTACTTGTCTTATACCACTGTGTTGTATAACTCCCCTTATAAGTACCTTACAATACAGTGTTAAAAAAATAATTATTCCATCCCCCGCTGACTTGTTTGTTTGTGCACTAACAATTAAATAAAAGGTCAGTAAGTTTTATGGTAGGTTTGACAGAGAGACAGAACAAAATCCAGAAAAAAATATATAACGGCCACACACTGAATTCCATTTGATTAAGTAAAAGAAGTATTTGATCACCAAGCAAAACAAGACCTAATACTTGGTGGAGAAACACATTTAAAAGATCAAGTCTTACACGGGATATGAGTATGCTTAAATACATTACTTATCTTACTTATCTTACCTGCTAGTCATGCAGTAATCATTAGAAGAAGATAGTATGTAGATAACAAAGAATTAATTTTTTTTGAGCAAGCAGCATTAGCCCTCCAAAACACAACAAATTGATCATGGCGTGGTCACGTGATCTGCTACGTCAGAAACACGTTGACGGCTATGCAGCCTACTCTTGACGAAAATCAGCAATGGATCTTTTACATGCCTCTCACCATAGACAGTGAGAGACATGTCCTGCATTTGATAACCCAGTTAGCTGCACTGGGGGACAGCAGTGACAACCCGCTGACAGTGGGGCTTGATCCCCCGACATTGGGATCAGTTCAACCCCATATTGTGTAACTTAATTATACACAAACCAACATATGGAAATATAGCATGTAGCACCACTGTGTATAAATATAAAGTGTATTTAAATCTACTAAAGCATCTATAAAAATTAGTGTCTACATAAAGGGTGCAGTACAATGTATATATTATGTATATGAAACTTTTTATTATTATTATTATTTTAGATGCATGTATAAATGCATAGTCCAGCTCATTACAATCTGTTAAAGTAATTTGATTGTCCATGAAATATTAACTAATCTTAAGATTTCTTATTTATGTAAAAGACACTTCTGGAACATGTGAGTCGTATCCTCAAACGGGGCGGAATCGACTCTGAAGACTTTATATATACACTGTATGTATATCTGAATCAGTGAATTGAGTCTCCTCAGAGTTGGTTCCCAGCCAGTCCGAATGCTGTAGCTATTAATCAGAGAACAAGTGTCTCATAGGGATCCAGTCCTCTCACGAGAACTTGACACAGGCTTACTCCATCCTTAGTGGACTTGCTACAAAATGCCATTGAGCATATGTCTCCAGTTTTCCCTTTTTTCACCAGTGAGGACCATTTTCAGTCATAATAGCATAATAGCAAATAGCTGAGTATGTTTGACAGCTGTGGGCATTAAGAAACACAAAATTGAACTCAAATATCCCAGTACACCCCGATGTGATAAATGTTGGGACTGAAAGGTTTGATTTCTTAAGTTACCATGAACTATTAGCAACAAAAAGATGACTAAATATATTTTACGTAAGACTCGACCTTTAAGCACAGAGGTCAAGAGATGCCTATAGTTGGTCACCTGGTTTGCACGTGCTTCTTCTTAAGCCACTCCTTTGTTGCCTTGGTCATATGTTTTGGGTCACTGTGATGCTGGAAAACCCATCTTCGGTATTCTGGCTGAGGGAATGTGTGTGGCAATGGTTTTCTTCTGATTAACACGCTCTTTCCATGTAGTTCTAAGCTGTTCCCTCACCTTTCTCTCCATCCTTACGCCACAAGCATTGCATGGAGTTCCAGATCGACAGCGACTGATGGTTATTTCGTATTTCTTCCAGTTTTGAAAATTCACTCCAATAGTTGTCTCGTACTCACCAAGCTTATTGCTCATGGTCTTGTAGCTCATCTTGTGGAGAAGGTGGAAGAGGCTGATTCTGTTGACAGGTGTCTTTTATAAACGTAAGGAGTTGAGATTAGGAGTATTTTATTACAGTGTTATGACTAATCAGTGTCAGAATTCTAATGTTATGTGTTATGACTAACCTGTGTCAGACAGGGTTATGACTAATCTGTGTCTGAAACTGGACAGAATTCTTGCTGGTCGATGGGGGATCAAATGCTTATTCCACTCAATCAAATGCAAATCAATTTATAACTTTCATACAATGTTTTTTTTTTTTTTTGCTGATTTTTTTTTTTGCTGATTTTTAAAAAATCTTTTCTGTTAAAATAAACTTACCATAAAAATTATAGACCTTCATTTCTCTGTAACTGGGCAAAATTTACAAATTCATTAGGGGATAAAATAATTACTTTCCCCCACTGTTGCTGTAAAGAGATGTTCTTGAAACATTTATTAATAAGCATTTTTTCATATTACCCAGAAAGCACAAAGCCCTTCATTCTCAAGCCAATACCAAATTATAAAAATTCAAAAGAACAGTCTTTAGCTCTACATAAACATTTCCTCACAGAAAATTCACCAAATTAATATAAACCTGTTTATGCCGAGATATTATAGAAAATTAATCAATACCAATCAGATTTGAGAACTAAATGAGACACATGCAGAGGTTATTAAAATAAAAAAAAAATTTCAAATAAAATTCAAATAAAAAAAAGAGTACTCACATATATTAGCCTCTCCAATTGTGTAGGTTTTGCCTGAGCCTGTCTGACCGTAAGCAAAGACAGTGGCATTAAAACCCTGGAAGAAGGCTTCAATGAGCGGTTGAACACAGGCTGCATATACATCCTCCTGGACAGCACTCTCCTCGAAAACAAAGTCAAAGTGGAAGTGGCGATCATGGCCAAGAGTAACCCGTTTATCTTCAGGCAGTGCAGTGATGCAGCTCTCATGATTGTGCAAAATTTCCTTAGGGAGCAACGGACGTACTCGCACTGCCACCTGCACCGCCGTGTCCTCAGCCTTGCCTTGCTGGTGTGCTACTTTGGGAGACATGATTCTGTAGATCTAAGGCACAACAGTGCTCAGGACTTGGCATCCATTTCACTAAAACAAACAAGCAAAAAATCACATTTCTATGGGAGCTAATAATTGGACTGTTATTTTTTCACTACAAAGAAGAGAATGACTATAAAAATCTAAATATTGTAAGATTACTTTGGTGATACTAAATGCCATGGGATCAGTACTTTGAACTGGTCTTTAACAATTCATCATAAGATAATGTTCAAGTTCAAGATGCTTTATTGTCATTTTAACCACATATAGCAGACACAGTACATAGTGAAATGAAACAACGTTTCTCCAGGACCTGGTGCTACATAAACATACAACATAAAGATCAAATGCGAGCTACGACCAAGGTTTTTGTCCTATCCACATAGTGCAAAGTGGGCAACTAGGTGCAAACAGGGTAGACAATACAGTGCAAAATGAAAAAGTACAAAAAGAAAGACAACACAAGAATAACACACTTAGCGCTGAAAGAAAGAAAAATATGAGATAAATAAATAAAAAAATTTAATGATGTACGGGGACGCAGCAGGTGAGGGAGTGCAATATATAATGACCATGTGTTATTTGAGTAATTCAACTTAAAAGGTGAAACTAATACATCATATAGACTCATTACATGCAAGGTGAAATATTTCAAGTCTTTATTTGTTATAATTTAATGATTATGGCTTACAGCTTATAAAAAACCTAAATCTCAGAAAATTAGAATTTTACATTAAATCAATTAAAAAAAAGGATTTTAAATACAGAAATGTCAGCCCTTTGAAAAGTATAATCATGCATATGTACTCAGTGCTTGGTTTGGGCCCTTTTTGCATGAGTTACTGCCTCAATGCGGAGTGGCATGGATGCTATACGGCTATGGCACTGCTGAGGTGTTATGGAAGACAAGGATGCTTTAATAGCAGCCTTCAGCTCTTCTGCATTGTTCAGTCACTCATCTCTCATGTTTCTCTTGAGAATGCCCCATAGATTCTTTATGGAGTTCAGGTCAGGCGAGTTTGCTGGCCAATCCAGCACAGTAATCCGACGGTCATTGAACCGGGTTTTGGTACTTTTGGCAGTGTGGGCAGGTGTCAAGTCCTGCTGGAAAATGAAGTCAGCATCACCATAAAGCTTGTCTGCTGAAGGAAGCATGAAGTGCTCTAAAATGTCCTGGTAGGCGGCTGCGTTGACTCTGGACTTAATAAAGCACAGTAGAGCAACACCAGCAGATGACATGGCTCCCCAAATCAACACAGACTGGAAAATTCACACTGGACTTCAAGCATCCTGGATTGTGTGCCTCTCCATTCTTCCTCCAGACCTTGGTTTCCAAATAAGATGCAAAATTTGCTCTCATCAGAAAAGAGGACTTTGGACCACTGAGCAACAGACCAGTTCTTTTTTCTATAGCCCCAGGTAAGACGCTTCTGACATTGATTGATGTTCAGGAGCAGCTTCACGAGAGGAATACGACATTTGAAGCCCATGTCCAGGATCCGTCTGTGTGTGGTGGCTCTTGATGCACTAACTCCAGCATCAGTCCACTCCTTGTGAAGCTCTCCCACACTTTTGAATGGCATTTTCCTGACATTCCTCTCCAGGCTGCATCTCTGCTGCTTGTGCAGCTTTTTCTTCTACACTTTTCCCTTCCACTTAACTTTCCTTTAATATGCTTTTGATGGAGAACATCCAACTTCTTTTGCAATTACCTTTTGAGCTTTCCCTCATTGTGGAGGGAATGGATGATGGTTTTCTGCACGACTGTCAGGTCAGCAGCTTTCCCCATGACTGTGAATTCTCCTGAACCAGACTCAGAGACCATTTAAAGACTCAGGAGCCTTTTGCAGGTGTTTTGGATGAATTAGCTGAATAGAGTTTGACACTTTGAGCCTACAATATTTAACCTTTTCACAATATTCAAATTTTCTTCATAAGCTGTAAGCCATCATCATCAAGATACAGAACAAATAAAGGCCTGAAATGTTTCACTTTACAAGTAATGAGTTTTAAGTTGAATCCTTTTAAGTTGAATTACTGAAATAAATGAACTTTTGCACGATATTCTTATTTTTCGAGTTTTACTTGTAGTCCAAACAAGATTGAACAGAAGTTCACTTTAGGCCAAACTGAAACTTTCTGTCTAATCATTTTGATTATTTTATATCCATCTTGCAGTTTTATGCGTTGAGTTGTTCTACACAGAATTCGCATCATTTTATATGTAAATATTCAGGTTGCTTTTGTCTAACAATGGTAATAGTTAGAAAAGTGTGTACTAACTAATTAACAGTATAATAATAATAATGATGATGATGATGATGACGATGATTATGATAATAATAATAATAATGATAATAATAATTATGATGATGATAATAATGATAATCATCATCATCATCATCAGCTTCATTATTGCTGTCGTTCACAATATTAAGCACGTCATTATTACTATTATTATTACTATTGTTATTATAATTATTATTACGATGTAATAAATGCTGTCTCATTTAGCAAGCTATAAACTTAGCAAACACTTTCTTTTGCTACTTTGTTTTATTGATGGTTTGCGTTTAAAACATTTCCAAGCACTATGAAAACACATTAAAGAGAGTGTTCGGAATACCAATGAGTAACAAGTAACACACTGAAACGGGTTGGCTCTTTTTAACCGAGTTTTATAAATACACCGCGGAATAAATAAGTTTGTTAGCTCGGATGCTAAAAGCATAGCTTGGAAAAAGCACCCGAAGTTACACAGAGAACCAAAAAAGGTTGGATAGATTTAATCTTTTGCTTTAAAACGTTCAGCTTTAAATACGAACCGAGTTCTGGTGATTTGTTAATGGTCGGAATTACCGTTTAATTTAGTGTAAGCCAACTGTGATTTGCAAAAGTCTATAATAAATGTGCAAACTTACTGTTTCCGACTCCATGTTTTTTTCCCCCAAAAAGCTCAAACGCATTTTCTCCACACCCGTATTCCAAAATCCCGCCTCGTCTACTATGATTGGCTAAGAACCAGATTTCATCTCTACTATTGGTGAACTGCTTGTGAATAAATATTACTAGCCAATCATAGCATAGGACACGGTATTTAATAGAATACGGGGGGTGGGATTCCACACGCTCCAGAAAGGAGAGGAGAAGTTCTGGAATCTGTGCGTCGAATATTTCTGCAACATCGCTACTTGATTTAATTTTTATTAAAAGTTAGAGAGGGTTGAGGTTGGTGAGGAACAGCGGGTCACTGTAAAGACATGGGAAGGCTTTGGATGAAATTAAACTAAAACAGCCTTCGGGATATCACGTTGAGTCGGAGTCAACACCATGGACTGTATCTTGGGTGGACAGTGTCTCAAAGTGGAGCCTGCCTTGGTCGAGCGCTCCTGCTGGCTGGTTGCGGCATCATTTTCAGCTCATCTCATCTCTGTGTGTTTCAGCAACCTTTCCCTCTATAGTGTGGCCCAGAAATGTTTATTTTTATTTTTATTATTACTGTTATCACCATTCATTCATTCATTTTCTGAACCGCTGGGAAGGTGGCGCCCATCTCATCTGACTCTGGCCTAGGGCAGGGTACACCCTGGACAGCTCGCCAGGAGATCACAGATTATGATGATGATGATGATGATGATTATTATTATTATTATTATTATTATTATCCCAATAGTATAAAGGCAAGGATACACTTGATTAACAGAAATCCCAGAAGAAACCAACTTAATCTTGAACAGTGTGTCTGTTCCTTCCAAGTATGACTTTTTTCAGACTTCACCACAAAAACCATTATGTACATACCTATTTCAACTTTTGTGGACACATGCACTAGTACAAACTGTTGGCTATTTCTGTTATTAATGGAAGAATCACACTAGCTTGGTAGCAATGTAAGTTAGATACCTTTATTTATATTTCTGATTCAAACATATCAATTAAATAATTTATACATCTGTGACCAGATCTGGCAAAATGAGTCTGAATGACCAAAAATTGACCAGTGAGTTAGTGACATGACTGAAAGGATAAGACTATTGAATGCTGAAGAAAAACAGCAAAAAATGCATTTAAGGTTTTGGGACTGCTCTGACAATGTATCATTTAAATGTCCTTAGCAACCAATGGGTTATATTCCTTCTATTGGCATGAAACTTGAGAGGTAATTTGATAACATAATTTCCCATAATTTCAATAGAAAAGGAAGTAAAGGAGATGTAAAAAATTTAATTTTAATTAATTTTATTAAACTTCAGTTGTCTGTACCAGCACACAGGGACAGAAAGTACAACATGAAGTAATGGTACTTTAGACAGGCATAACGTTCCTCACCAAACAAATTTTGTCATCACTGTCATCATTTTCCCAATCTTTGGAAGGCACGGGGTCATTGGAACCAAAGTATTCGTTCACAAAATCTGTCCTATTGACCAGCCTCTGTACGTAAGTTGCATTGATCTCAGTGAGTTTAATGCTCCTGCAACTTGACAGGGTTTTAACAGAGCCACTGGCCCGATCAGACATTAAATAAATCTCTACATACAATACAATTGTTTCACTGGTAGTAGATCCAAAATTTAGTCATATATGGAGGATACCATAACTGACAAGAGTAAACTCGATGCAGGCATTACTGTTTATTACACATGGTTTGAAATGCATAGTTCAATAGTCAAATATAAAAATATATTATTATAATAATAATAATATATTATTAATGTTTAGTTGAAATAACATTGCATTTAAATTTCAGTTGACATTTATAGTTGTTTTTAAATTAGATATATTTTTTATTTAACCTTTCAGTTAGATTATTATGAAACATGACACACAAAAATAGGCTTCCTGACTAGGTTTAAAAAAATAGCCATCGGTGATGACGAAACCGCTCAGTTCTTGGGAAATAGCCCAGATAATATATGGTCAAGGTCAACGGTCAAACAAAAACTGACAAGCCTGTGCACGCTGACACACCATAGGAACCTGCATGCAAGGAAAATTTCACAGTGGTCCGCCCAGCAGTTAATTTGAAATTGGCAAAAATAATTGACATAGTCCAGGTCATGGTGACAAGGTCAGAGGTCAAACAGAGAAACTAGCCTATGCAAAAACAATAAGAATTATTTGTCCCTAGAGAACTTTGTGGCTTTCTTTAACTTGTCATTGAATTTAACCATTGTTTTTTTTTTAAGAAATTTTGTATACTGAAATTACCTGCTTTGCCAAGCACAGATTTTTTTTCACTCCGTTACCATGGCAGTAATATGACTTTAAAAGTCTTATAATGACAATTGAGGTAGTAATCAATCAATCAATCAATCAATCAATCAGTCAATCTATCTATCTATCTATCTATCTATCTATCTATCTGTCTGTCTGTCTGTCTGTCTGTCTGTCTGTCTGTCTATCTA
>JBCNYG010000002.1:15741941-15766158 GCA_039654305.1 Porochilus rendahli | reverse complement strand
CAACCATTCGCACTCACACTCACACCTAGGCCACGCCAATAATCAAAAAATTCATTAATTAAATAATTTGCTGTAACGCTAAGTCCCACTAAGGTAGCAGGAAAGCTGGAGCCTCTCTAAGCTGACTCTAGATTAAGAAGGGTTACACTCTGTACTGCTCACCAACACAGGACCAACACACACACAACCATTTACATTTACATTCACTCCTAGGGGCAATCAAGAATATCAAAATATTGATGGGTGGGGACTCACACAAGCACAGGAAGAATCCCACTGAGCCGGGGACTTGAACCCAGGACCTTTTTGCTGTGAGGTGGACCTGCTTACCACTTCACCACTGTGATGCCCACAAAGATGTACAGCCCATATTAAAATAATCAACAAATCCAGGAAAGGATAGAGGGTAGAGTTCAGAGCTGAGGCTGACTGGTGGAGATCTGGCTAACTGATGAAGAGAGATATTTTAAAAGTGAGAACATCACCCCGAATCACACATCCACACATCACAGGGGGAAAAAAAGAAACCTGAGGATGAACAGATGAAAAACACACAGACAAGAAAATACCAGAATAAACCAGCCCCTTTATGTTAGGCTCCCAGCTCCTGAAAAAGATAACGTAAGCTTACTTTAGTAACATTATTTACAATTACATTCATGGCTTTTGCCTTATGTTTCATACAGCTGAGCAGTTGAGGGTTAAAAGCCTTGCTCTGGGGCAGCTTGGTGGTACCGAGGCTTGAACAACTGCAACTTTAACCTTAACTACAGTATAGTTGCTTATTCAGTTTAGTCATTATCTTGTGTAATGTGACAGGTCATACATATTATAATAAGCATTTTTAAGTGTTTCTGTAGGTTTATTTCAGTTGTTTATAAAATTGCTGCCTCACAGCTTTAGGATTCCTGGGTCGACCCCTCCCAAGAAAATGCCACAAGATGGATTGATAACTCAAAATTGCCCCAGGCATGAATGTTTGTGTGTATGGTGTCCTAAAATGCCCTGGCGTTATGCCTAGTGCTCACAGGATATGCTTTGATTTTATGCAGTTCATGTAGCTATATCATCAGTATCTATACATATAGTATTACTGTTTTGTCTTCATAATTTAATTTCCAATGCTATGAATGTGCTGCCTTTTTGGCGTCACTGAGTATCCAACTGAGTTCTTTCTCTAACCTTTTTTCTGTTCTCAGAACATCTTTGTTTATTACCTGTGGGTTTGTCAGTCTGTGTTATAGGCAGTCTATGTAAGGTGCTCTGTGTTCACCTGTGGGATGTTTCAGTGTCCTCCAGAAAGCTAACCAGAGTGTGACTAGCCACCTCGAATCCATTTCATGCCCTCATTCTCAACCACTTCTCTTAGCAATTTGTGACTAAATGGCACCACAATCCTGTAATCGAGCATAAAGACCAGGCAAGAGGTGAGCGATGAGATGGCATGGGTCACTGTGAACCACTTCACAGAAAGAAAGTTCCCTTTTTTCTTTACAAGGCACATATAGAGATTTGTAGAAAGCCTGAAGTTTGCTTTTGTTGCTGTTGTTGTTGTTTCAAAAAGGCAACACCGCCTAACTTGCCTTTACTTAGCTTGTTCTCGCTGTTTTATGCAGTGAAATGGAAGTGAAAATTGATCGTAAATGTCTAAAAGGCAAAAACAATCCACAGACATTATTGAGACACAAGACTTTTGTTGATCAGATTCAAAAGTCTTGTTTTAGACAAAATAATACAGGTAAGAAATGAAACAAAATTTTGCAGTTCCTTTTTCAATCACATATCTTTCATCATGTATGCACAGTAGTGTGATAGATTAAATACAAACATCTATTACATACTCACTCACTCATTTGTCCGTTTATTCCTATCAGGGTCATGGGGAGGCTGAAGCCTATGTCTGCCAATACTGGGCAAAAATATATAAAATATATATACCCATTGTGCTATATTTTCTGGGATATGAGAACCCAACAATTTGATTGATTAAGACCTAAAATTTTCAGTACAAATACAACAGTGGTACACTATTTTCAGAGCTTGAGGGGGAAAATAGGGTAGAATAGAGTAAAGATTAGGCTTAAAGATCATCTGCTTAAAAGCTGTATTTGAGTTAGCACATCCACCTTATGGATTTGAGTCCCAGGCTTGGCAAGGGCATTTCTGTGTGGTTTTTGCATACACTTTCCTTGCTTGTGAGGGTTTCACCTGGGTACTCTGGTTTTCTCCGACAGCCCGAAGGCACATTAAGCTAATTATCTGTTCCAAATTGCTCCTAGGTGTAAGTGTGAATAATTGTATCAGCCCTGAGATGGTTTGGAAAGCTGTTCACGGTGTACCCTGCCTCCAGCCTGCCCACAGCCCTAGTAGGATTAAACAGTTCCGCAAGTGAGTGAGTGAGAGAGAGTGAAATTTTACCTTCCTGCCGGTGTGAGATGTAAGCTGATTAGGTTGGGGGCACTTTAAATTCGCACAGGTTTCACTTATATTTTTGAAAACTATCTCAATCAACCCAATTTGCTGAAACTTTTAATTATATCAGTTTCCCAGCCTTGCTCCTGGAGGACCTCCTGCCCTGCACAGTTTAGTGCTTTCCTGCTTTCTTACATCAACTTCACCCCATGAAGTAATGTTAAATAGCTAATTATTTAAATTCAGTATGTTGTGAACATGAAAAACATTAAAATGTGCAAGTCAGGGTGTTTTAAAACCATGCATTCAAAGTCGCAGGGAGAACATGCAAACTCCACACAGAAACGCCCGAGCTGGGAATCGAAGCCAGGACCTTCTTGCTGTGAGGCGGACGTGCTAACCACTAAATCAACTAATTCACGGTATTAGTATTAATTCTTCTATGCCCTGGCTTATTCCATCAGTGACATCGGTGGTTGGATAAGCTGAATGACTTTTACATGACTGACGTCACGTGCAAAGTTCCTTCTCCGGCTAGAAAAAGCTAGTGAGAACACGGCTGCTTTCAAACTCTGAATAACCACTATTGGGTCTGTAAATGCAGTAACCTGTAAATGCATCTGGTTTATAACTGAACATGCCTTCAAATTTAAATTTTCAATTGAAAGAATAAAACTGCATTCTGTTCCTCAGGTCAAAGTTTGCACTCAACATTATGACCAATTAATAATTATAGATTAGATGAGAGTAGATTTAATTGTCATTACACATGCGTAAATAAAAGGTAACGAAATGCAGATTAGCCTCTAAACAGAAGTGCAAGAGCAGCAAGTGCAGTATTACAGTATAAACGGTAAGTACAGATAAAGGTAGTAAAAAGAGGTGGATGTTAGCATTAATATGCAGAAAATATACAGATGTAATATGATGAAGTGTACAGATATGCTATACTAATATACATATGGGCAAGTGTAAAGATGTAGTATGAACGATATGTACAGGTATGTATATACAGTTGTGTAATGAACAGGTATACAGAGTGCACTGAATATGGGAGGAGTTCTTAAGAATGCTACGTACCCAGCAGAGACATCACTTCTCCTGGACATCCTCAACAGCAGGCAGTGGAGTTGCGTTGGGCAGTTTTCACCACCTTCTGCAATGCCTTGCGGCCCGCTACAGAGCAGTTCCCATACCAGACTGTGATACAGTTGGTTGGTATGCTCTCAATCACACAATGGTAGAAGTTGCCCAGGATGTCAGAAGAAAGGTGTATTTTCTTCAGTGTCCTTAAGAAGAGGCACTGATGGGCCTTCTTAATCAGGCTGGAGACACATGCAACAGCCATGTCGTTGATATGTATGGGATCATGTGTCTCACCCTTCTCCTTCCGGAGGTCCACAATGAGCTCCTTCGTTTTGCTAGTGTTAAGAAGCAGGTTATTGTTAGCACACCATACAGTTAAGTGCTCAACCTCTGCCCTGTATTCTGACTCATCATTGGCAATTATGTGCCAAAGGTGAGGTTGATGTTGGTGAATAGTCCCCGAGATGGAACGCTGAGGTGGCTATTCAATTCAGGGACACCCACCGAGCCTGAGGTGTGTAACTGTTTTAGTACATGCGCTACATGGCTACAGAAGCAAAAACAACATGAAAATGAAAATTTTATGGCTTATTTATTACATTTTAAAAATCCTGATGGATGAAGGTGAGCTCCAAATCTACGCATGAGACAAAACAAGATTTCTAGCTTTATATATATTTACATATTTTAACCATGACAGAGGGAGGTCAGGTGAGCTCTGCACTCTGAGCTGAGCTAAGCACTATGTAAGTAAGGAAACAAACGCAAACCACCCTCTATAAAGGTGTGTTAGTATATACTAGGCAAAAAAGACAAGAAAAAAAATTTTAGTTTTCCATTTCAAAGTGTTATAAAAGTGTAAGTGATAATGTGTGACTACACCGCCTGCTCATAATGAGTGACCAACCCCACTTGGGATAGTGTTTTTAAATCCTGAGATAGTAGACCAATCGGATGTTGCCACTCCTGTAAAGTATATACTAGTTGTTATTGATGTATACTTCATGGTATTGGTGTAAGATTATTGGTCCAGTATCTCTGGATTAAAACACCATATTCTGAGTGGATGATGCTTGAATGACAATGGCAGACACTAAAATTCTATCACAGTCACTTGGATTATGTGATGTGATCACATCATGCATTAGAATGGAAAAATAGACAATAAAAAAAGCTAATTTTCGATTGTTATTCTTGTGTTTTCCCTAGTATATACCAAAACACAACAGAGCTCCCCTGACCTGCCTCAGTGTTATGATAAAAATATGTATATATACTAAACAATAGAAAGCAAGTTTTAATTTGCTTTGCATTGTTTTTACATTGTATATGGCAAAAGTCTGAAAGGGAAATTAAACCAAACCTTAATAAATGCTTGCATACATATCCCCACCTACTAAGACACCTTATGCTTAATAAAACCATTTTCATGAAAAATAAAAACGAGTAATAAATCCTCACAAATTGTCCCACTGTACTGTGAAAAGTGGGATGTGACTTACGTAGAAAAGCTAAAAAAATGGTGAAGTGTTGTGCATTTAAGTCTGATGTATGTAAATGTAATTTAGTATTATAAACAAATGTGCCTAACTTTGCTTTATTCAGAAGTTCACTAATTTATATTTGATTTGTCAGTTTAATATCTATTTACTGTTATTTCTGCCATTATTTTGCTTTATTGGTAACTGATACATGCACTCGTGAGTGTGAAAAGGACAAATGGCAACCATTTCAAACAGGCTAAAGCAAACTAGACTAAATTAAATCCATTAAAATAAAAAAAAAAAAAAGTATAAAAATCTTGTTTTAGTGTACTTTTGCCCGTGTTCCTGTGTAGTATATACTAAAACAATAATGCATCGCAGGCTTGGCGGATATCACAAAACTAAACAGTCCTCTAAACAAAAGTATTTATCAACATCCACCTTGCCATAATTGTTAATTACTGCTGACTTATTAACTCAGTCTCATGAAGTATATCAGGCAAATATTAACACAGATTATGAAAGAGTATATTTATGACATTTAAACAAATTAGTATGTTTATGAGTCCACTGTTGGAAACAAATATGAACTGACAATATACATGGACCAGAATAAGAGCAGATTATAATGGTTTTGTAGCTTAGTATGAAGAAATGAAGAAGCCTGTAAATATTATAATGACTTGTATCGTAAAACCCTAAATATAACCACTAAAAGAGAAATTAACTCTGGACTGACAAGTTTTTTTCTTCCTCCTGAAGCAATAAACATTGTGAAACTACAATTAGAGTACAGTGTACCAAATAATTTTTGACAATTTTTCATGAGCTTAGATTCAACAGGTTGCAAAACAACAGTGACTTGTTGCTGAAGTGGTTCTTTAGGTCACCAGCAATTGGTTCTTACCTTCCTAAGAATGCTATTATTTTGAAGAGGGCAGCACATGTTACAGGTCCTTCCTTCAATTATAGTAAGACTACCACTTTGTTTTCTAATTACTGCTTTAATCGGGGTCTAAATAGAAGCCATAAGCCTCACTGTGCCACAACATTTTGGAAATGGCCTCCCACACAGCCTAATGCTCCCTTAACCCTCTAGCTTTAGTGCACTCTGAAAGTGGGTTAGCAATGAAAAGCAGATGTGTGTTGCAGGCCTGACCTTGGTTGCCATGGGTACGAGGGACAGGCTCGTATTCAACCACCCGCCCGAGTCCTTGCTAATTGCTGTCGCTATGGCAACGAAGCACCTGATGTAACACTAGGAAAGGGCAATAACCTTACAACAGTCCATTTATTTATAGGGAGCTATTCTGCACTGTGCCTCTCACAGTGACTGAAAACGTACTTGAGAGGCGGATCTGACATATCTAATACCAGTGATGGCAAAAAAAATGACATTCTTAAGTGTGCATTAGACTGATGGGTACCATTGTTCGAACTGAACGAGCATCAAAAGGTGCCTTTCGCCCATTTTCTATAACTAGCACCTTCATACAGCAGTGATGACTGTCTTTATCATGCACAAAATAACAGCTGCTGAAGATATATGACAATGTAAAAGAAAAGACAAAAGTTAACTCTTTCATTCCATTGGTTTAATACATAAAAAAACACAAAAAAGAAGACAAAAAAAAATCTACCAAAATACCCCAAATAGTTACATGAAGTGTGATACGTCATAGTGTGTAAAGGAAATGAGCAATGTGTTCAGCTCCACCGCTCAGACTGCAGGCTCAGCTGTTGATGCTTTCGACACAGACGGACTGGATTATTGGGGTTTACATCCTCCGAGCTTTACGAGGCCGACAGCCATTGTGTGGAACCGGCGTGTTGTCAGTGATGGACACAATCTCCAGTCCTCCCATAGTTAACCCTTTAATGGCAGACTGAATACAGAAACAGAAAATACAGAACCACCTGTCAAACAGTTACAGTAACAGAATGCTTTTTATGCTGTAATACACCACACTGTTTTACTTTATTTACTACTCAGTCCAACCAACCTGAATTAGTTAAATAATGGATATTAGTTTATGATACTATTGGTTTTCAATTTAGCATTTGGAAGTTCTATCAGTACTCTGAATACAAGTGTACAAAATAAGCAGTAAACTTTTGTATTGACATGCATCTATGACACGCATCTATTAACATTAGTGTCTGAATAAACGTTGATGTAAAAAAAAAACAAAAACAAAAAAACCCAAACAAACAAACAAAAAAAACATACAAACATACCATCAAAAGTATTATTATTTAATACGGATACTGACAGGACCCCATGAGATAAACACTATAATTTTATAATATAAATATCATTTAGTATTTTAATCACACCATATGTTTTATCTTGTTGGATGCCGTATCTTGCCTTATTATTTGTTTTGAATAATTTTTTAATGTATGTTTGGCTTATTTAAGAGAATATTCTATAATTAAAAAAATACCATGCACTACCTCTACATATATTCCTTAAAATTTATTTCAATCAGTATCATCCATCAAATCCATATAATCATCCATTGAAAAGCCTTTCCTCAAATGTAGAACTATATTAACATAGCATATTTATTTTTCCTTGAATCATTCAATGCAGGATGGTGTTCAAAATAAGTGGTTTTCCGAAACAACGCTAACAAGCAAAGGTTACCTTTATGTTATTGTAGGCTAAATTTCAATTTTCTGCCACTCTAATACAGTAATGCACTAGATAGTGTATCGAATGCATTCATACTTTACATACGGTACTACAATTGTGAGCAAGGAGTCATTTAGAGGTGCGCAAGCAGGCCTGTTTATAAACTTGCTTGATTGCAAGCATAGATGTGATGACCATGCAAATGATTCCTGCATATGATTGAAATTATTTGAGAAATAATTACTCTCTCTCTCTATCTCTCTCTCGCTCTCTCACATCCCTTATATTATGTTAAAAACAGGGAAATCCTAATATGTTTAATATGTTTTATTTACTCCAACACGTGGAGTTTAAAGAGAAAGAAAAGGTGTTAAACAGTTATGGGTACCTTTGTAGATAATCAATTGTTATTACTGTTGACAGTAATATAGCATGGTTTGTTGTGTTAACATATTTGGTTTTGTAGATCTATGTAGACAGTGAATATGATAATATTTAATTACAGAGAAACCAATTTAAAATGCTGACAACGTATTTACTGTAAAGATGATGTCCGGTGGCAACCAGGTTTTCCTTTCATATTTCGAACAGTGCAGAATTAGATGAAAAAAAAAAATAAAAATCACAAAGATGAAAAAAAGTTCCTAATATTCATTTACCTTTTATATCTATGGTTGTTAGTAGTAGAACTGAGGACAGCTGGGGATATGCTATGCATTAGGTGGAATCGCATGACATTAGCATTAGCTAGTAGCAATGATGCTATAGTTATTATCTAATTATTACAGGTGTAAACCATGAAAAAGGTTAATCTTAACTATGCACAATCTCAAAAAAAAAAAAGTAAATATTAAAAAAAGTATCTTTGCTTCCCTGACTGCAATGTTAAATGAAAATCAGCAAGCAATGTCATATGAAGTACTGTCTTTCAAATCTACATCTTGATGAGTGAAACTTTATGGAAAAAACTAAACATATTTGCCCTGTTTTGTTTAAATTTAGTCTGTGCTGTGGTGACAGTGGGCACAGAAGAAACCGTGTTCTACATACACGTGTAAAAGCAAAATAGCAACTATACCAGCACCGATGTGGATGGGGTTTGGGGTCAATCTGACCTTGTTCCTGAGACATTAAGTTCTAGGACTTAAATTTTTAAGCTTTCAATTAACTACTTGAGCATAAGTGTTTATGTTTGTTGAGTTATCACTGTGCAGTCAGAAATGACCATAATATACATTAACTCTTGGCTGGGTAAGAATGCTACTTTTAAGGTGTGTAATTAATATAAAAAGCCAACTGAATTGAACTGATGCAAAAATCTTTAAAAATTTTTCTTGTGGCTCACATGGTGGTGCATTGGTTAACAGTGCACCTTACTGCTAAAGTCCTTGATCTCAGGTAATGCTCTGTGCAGTGTTTTGCATGTCCTCCCCATGTCTCTATTGGTTTACTTCAGATTCTCCTTTACCTCCAACTGGCGAAAAACCTTTTGACTCATTGCCAATTCTAAAATGGTCCTGTGTATACATGGGATCGATCCCAGCTGTATTCTGGCCTTAAATCTTATGTTCCTGTGGTATGCTCCTGATCCACCACAATCCTAATTATAACAAAATGGTTACTAAAGTTGAATGAATGAATGTTTCTTCGCTGGCTGACATCAAGAATCATCCATTTAACCAACCACATACCCATCATCATAAGCCCCCCTGAGGTTCGATTCCACATTAGTCATTACTGTAAGCCCCATACTGGCATATGCATGCTAACATTAGTTTTAATACGTTGCGATTCTAGACACTTCTTGAATATTCTGGGGTGAAAAAAGGGAGACATGGCGGTCTTAAAAGCCTGCCGTTGCCTGCGGGCTCTGAAGGAGCTCATTATATTCTCACCCTGCCTTAATGTCCACCCCCCCAGCATACACTCGACATCCAGGGAACCTGCTGCGGGCAATCAAGTCGACGGCCAGACTCATATTATTTATTAGAAAATTAGAATTCATAAAAAACACTTTTCCTTACAGGGCACTAGGGTTTAAAAAAAGAAGGATGTCATTGACCAGTTTCGCCACACAAGATAAGATTTTGGTTGATAAAACAAATAGACAATTAGCTTTACAGTCGAACAGATCGGAACAAGAGATGCTGGTACAAGTGAGTCAACGAGTCTCTCTCAAGCAGAACATTCACCTGTCAGTCACTGCAACAAAGGATTTTAGGATTGAAAACACACTAAATAATAAAAATGATTCATTTGATTTCTTAAAAATAATTAAATTAAATTAGAGCAGAATCTTATAAAACATGAGCCGTGATGATCATATTTCCTTAAAAACCACATAAATACCTTTAACATTCAGGCTGGAGCCGAGTGTTAAAACGTTCAGTGAAACAATAAATATGTTGTTATTTTTATTATTGCTACTTTTGTTACAAGTATCTATTTGTTATTTTTTACTTTAGAGGTGATTTGTAATTGAAAGACATTACACGGCCTGAATGTCGATAGATTATTGGACAGAATAGATATAATTACAGCAATGCTGAATATAAACATTATTAATTGGGTCAACTGATGCAATCATGAAACATGAAACAAAAAGCACAGAGATAACCAAATAATAGTCGTAGTAACATCTTTCTTGCGTTTAAATCAAAGATGACCTCCATCCTTCTGTGAGACTTCTAGTTAACCAGTTTGAATGCTGAACTCTGATAGAAAAAAGGTGGTGACAAGTGATGATCACAGCTCATATTTTACAAAATCTGCCCTGTTTAAATCAAATCAAATTAAATGACTGTTTATCACTTGTTTATTTAATTTACTAGCATTTTGATTAGCTTGACTTTGATCTCTCATTGTATTCGTCAAAGCATTTCTTTATTTGCTGAATTACTACTAAGGTAAGACAAGGGCACACCTTGAAAAGCTCGCCATTCCATCACAGGGTCAACATACACAAACTGACTTTCTTTGGACAGTGGTAGGAAACCTAAGTACTCAAAGAAAACCCCGTGAGCCCAAGGAGAACATTTAAACTCCACACAGAAATGTCATCAGTCATGTCATCAGTCATTAACCAGCCACTGACTGGAGCTGGGTGGATTTTGTCCTTATTGGCGCTGGCCACTGATCAACATGAATATGAGCAGTCTTATGAGCTGATTTTGTCCACTTTTAACTCCATTTTTATCCAGATATTCCTGATGCTTCCTGCCCCCTCCTTGCAGGAATGCATGCATGTGCTTCCACATAGTATAACATGCACAATGAAAACACAGGCATACACACTTTAAAAAAAAATCTATTGTACATAATTTCCTGGCATCTGGGAGCTGCCATCAGATACAAGGGAGACATCCGTGAGAAGTGGGACATCTTTTCTCTGCTGAAATTAAAAGTCAAGTAAAACAAGTGCATGTGAATATGCTGGAAATGGAGACCAGGCATTGCCCTTTATTTTTTTAATTTGCTTATATAAAATTGTAGACCAAAAGCTGCATGGTCTTTTGAAATTTCACCTTTTTTTTAATTCAAAAAGGTAAACAAAATATTTTATTTTGGATGAGGTTCTGTAAACTCATTGTATTTTCATTGCAGTAAATGGAATCTATTAAATATCTTCTATTAAAAAGTATTGTCTGCTAATATTTTTTAAACCAAGAAATCAGCTAGAATCTGTATTAGCCACAAAAAGAAGTCCAGTTGCCTCAACTCAAGCTTTTAAGGATTACCATGACCTGGATGATTGGGAACCTACACCAACATATGAGCTCAATCAGACTTTTGTATACTAGACAGTCATTCAACACCTTGGTAGAGCATGTACGTTGATTGCTAATTGATTTTCCACATTACATGCATACACTGTGGAAAGTCCACTTGAAAGGTAGTTACATTTTGATTCTAAAACATATTTCTTATCCATGAGTTTTAGACAAAAAACTGCAGTCTGTACAAAAATGACAATAATGCTTGATTATTAATAATGCATCATGAAAATTAAGTGTTTTTTTTTTGCAAGTTTAAAGTTTATTTGTTACCTGTATATGACAAATACACTTGAAACTTGCTAACAAAACACTTAATTTTCAGTTGATAAAATAAATATAAAAACACTCACTGCATCCCAAATATTTGTAACGTGATAACTCAAGGTAATACACAAACATATTCACCCAAAATTAAACAATGTCAACTCATATGAGAATAAAATTATAACTATATATTAAAAACAAGCACACATCTACAGTCTGAAGGAGATAGTGACGATTCTTATTATACACCTCTGGTTCCTTCACAGGAGCTCACATTAGATCAGAGTTCTGTTGCATGAACAGCTTAAAAAAAAGATCCCATACACTACAGATTTCACCCTGCTGTCACTGTCACAAGCCAGCTTCACTGGCAGCTACACATGCTCAAGCAATGGTTCACAGATGGTGGTATGGCTAGGATCAAGTAGAGTTCATGTTTTTCCCTGATCTAAAACATTTGGTTCCCCAACATCTTAATTTATCTGTAAGTTTCTTTTCTTAGGTCTTTTCTATTTGTTACAGGACCATACTAAATGTGCCTTCGCTCGCCAATATTGGCCATTTGTGTGTTCAATTAATGACGTACTCAGGTTAATTCTAGCTATGACCGCAACCAGTTTCCAGAAAAAAAAAGGTAGAACAAGTAAAACTTGACAATGTGGATGACTTTACAGCCAGCAGGTGTAGTCCTACTTATTACTAAGTTGTAAGCCTCAAATTCCCATAAAAACATTTTCAACTGGTTACTGAAAAAATAAATAAATAAATAAATAATATTCCAAACAGTTTCCACTTGCCACGACTTGAACCATTTTGGAGCAGTTATAAAATGTAATCAGTTCATGTGTTGGTTAAAATGATCACTGCATGTTATTCCTTCAAACAGGCAAGCTTTAGTTCCTGAGATAACACAATGTAAAAAACCCATATGTTTAGAGATTTAATTGACCGAGCAACGGTGGCTTAAAAAAAATGTAAAAATGGTTTAAATTTGGATCACATTTTTAATCTACTACAAGCAGATTTCTTTATGGCATCATTTTTCTATTACAGTATACAAGACATCCATGTGATATACAAAGTAAGGCATTATTTTTAATATAAAAAATGAAATGAAATGTAATAACCTTCTCCAGAATGCTTGTGCTGATTTTAAACACATGATTATTTTGCTCAGGTCAAATGTAATAAGACCTTTTCTAGAAGCATATGTTCTGAGGTTAACCAGTAAATCCTTTCTTATTTCACAGTGAATTCTTTCATTTTGAATCGCAGTTGCAAACGTTATATCACTATGATTTCTTCAATTAATTCATTTTGATTAGAATAATGTTCTGTTTTACCTTCACAAACATGTTTTCAACCTTACATTTGGCAGGTTTTTAAAAGCCATTTTAATGGAAATGAGATACAGGCAGCAATATATGCAAACATTATCTGATGTTGGACATCAACAACAGAACCAGATACGTGCTGGTGGTTACTACTGACTCATGCATACTGTGAATGCCAGCTGCAGCAAAGCACATCTGACTGATAAAAACAGCCACGAACTGACCCATAAGAACATGAATAATTTTATATTTTATTGCTTCTAAAATGTTCATTTAATACAAACACAAGTACTTTAGTTTAAAGGGGTCAGCTCACTTTAACTCAGTGCATCAATTCAGATTTGCAGACCTATGTCATGCTAATACAGAACAATTGTCTCTTTCTCCTGATTGCTTTTGTTTATTTGTTCTTTTTATCAACAAATCATTTTTTACTCATTTAAAGTTCATAGGCATGGTTCCCTTTTACATATATAGAGGATGCCAAAAACCACTGAGAACTAGAGTCAACTTGAACTCAATCTGAAGACTATCCACATACACAAAGACTCTCCCTGTATCCAAAATCATTCACTACCCCACCTACTATACAGGGAATTAAATGCAGATGAAAACATACTGAACACAGTGGTGTTAAAACACTTTTGGACATTATTCCTTGGCACCGTTGTGAGCTAGTGGTTTGCTGTTGCCTTTTATTAAATTAAATTTAATGCTTTGGATCAATTGCTTTCACTGCATTGTAACCTCTCTATATTTTATTTACACATTTATTAAGATGTACTGTACATCTTATTTATTTTCATTTATTTATTTATTATACTTAATAAATATTTTAAATTGTAATTAACTATCCATTGATAATGTATAATACACATTTTTAACGGATTAATTTTTTTAATTAATTCTTTTACATTTAACGCGAATTTACTTACGTTTTTAAGATGAGCTAATGCTTCGCCGCTGCTCTTTTTCCTCCCGTCTGTCACACACATTACTTCCAACAGCCCAAACACAATGCATGATGGTATATATTGATTGATTAGTGACCACTGCTTAAACAATACTATTGATGGTCTCGCTATACATTATGACACCACAAAACAATTGCAACTTCATCTACTGTCCACTATTTAGTGAGTAGTGAGATTTCTCACATAGGGATTGTGCATTTTGCGATACAATAACAAAGATAACACTTTATTGATTTCGAATGAAGCCAGAAATAATAGCTTAATCTTTCTTTAGAGGGTATTTAGACTTTGAAAAATTTGTGCTGACTGCTGAAGCTGCTAGTTTGGAAGTGGACAGAGGAGAAAAAACCTTTTGGCAAAACCACAATAATTCTACATATACATAATTTTCTAGTTATTATTTCCATCATGTAGGAGCACATGTTGACCCTTACCTTCTGCTGGATCCTACATGCCTTACATAGCATATTACAAATTAGTTAATTTACAAATAAACAAATTGCGTATATACACACACACATCTCAATAAACTTCAGAATTAACAATACTCACCAAGCGCCCTGGACCAAGTCCTTTGACTAGGACCCGAACAAACGTCACCCCTTTCGCCTGTGCCTTCTGTTAAAAGGAAACAATCACAAACTAGGGCACTTGTTCTATTAAAGGCTAATAAATGACAGGAGCAAAACAAAGCCATAGGGGGTGTGTTGTGAAGGCTTGGGGAAAAAAGACTGATTTAGACAATGCTGCTTGTTTCTGCACAGTAAATGAATGGCTGTAAGAATAAAGTCATGCAGTTATTATCTGTGGAGCTGCAATGCGGGGTTCTCATTAACTCCCCCACCGCAGTCGCTGATGAAATTATGATCACACCACTGAGGTAGCCTGGAAGGTGAAGGATAAAGATAACAGAATGATAGCTCTGACCATCTGCCTAATTGTCTGATTTATTAGTAAATCAACTCAATGTACAGGAAATTTCTGAATAGAAAAATCGTGCACACTTTCAAAAAGTTTTTTAAAGTATTTCTGTCTGAGCAAAATCATAGTAGCAATAATAGATAGAGAAACACATCCTTTTAAAGGAGGCAGGAGACGCAAACAAGCCTTAATCAAAAGGTCTGCTGCCAATACTGCACAATATAATTTTGAAATATTAATAATTATTTGTTATTTATACGACAGGGCTGTTTATGTCAGTGTTCTGATTAGTTAAAAGATGTTGACTGATTTTCATTACAGCTTTGAAAATAGTGGATTATATTAATGTGCATTATTACTTATACAGAAAAATCTTTAAATAGGCACTTGTACAGTAGACGAGCCACAACAACTTGTGTAATTGTTGATGTAGTGATGTTTTCTGTGACATTTAGCATTTATGAAAGGAAGCTCCAGTGTCAGCACTTTGTTACAGTCACACAGTCAAGGTCTCGAAATGATTTTACACTTTCCACTTACAGGATAAATTATGGTCTTATTTGAAAGAAATAAAGAATCTGGTGAGGGATCATCTGTATATACTTGCTATAATGTAAGTGATGGAACAGGAACTTGCTTAGCACAACGTTCCAAAACATTACACACCTACACTATAAGAGACAGATAAAAATTGTCATTTTAAAGTGGACCTCCCATGGATTTTTTCTCTTGTCTCTGAAATGAGATATGTTGATGCAGTTGGGGGTGTACTGATTCTTTGAAAGCTGAATGTGACCTGTCCATGCTGTAACAGGCATACAGATAAAATGGAAGAAAGAACAGAAAATCAGAAAGGTGTATTCATACACCTATCTGTATCTTGCACCACCCTACATGACTTTGACTGTATATTAAACAAATAAATGCCATATGTGCATGTCTTTAGACCAGCGTGGGGAAAACATGTAAAAATATAACAGTTTCCCTTGAACTAAATGAATTGAACACAATTTCAGTCAGTTTGACCTCTAGCTGCCACTGGTGAGACATGAATTCCACATCTGACCCATCAGCAGCTCTTCTTTACATTTACACCCAGCACAGACGCAGTCTTTTCTTCTTTTTTCTGTCTACTTAGTTCACAGGATTCCATGCGTTCCCCTATTTATTTAATTTTCCCCAGTCTTTCCACCTGCCTCAGTCTCTTTTCTCCTTTTCTTTTATATCTTTTCTCCAGTTTCCCTCTTTTCCAATAACCATGACCTTTACCCCTTTTTTGCATGTAGTACAAAGAATGCTGTACCTGCCGTACGGAGCATCAATACAAGTTCTTTACATCCATTTTATGCAAATCAGCACAATGCTCACCGTAATTAACGCAGTGCTTCTCTTTTAACTAACTATAAACAAGTAGTTCAAAATGAACTGTTAAATGTCTTTTTTAAGCCATAAATTAGTATACAAAGAATATGGCCTTAATGCATTTCTAAAAGGAACAGTGGTGCCATCCAGTGGACAGCATACACATTTAAATTCACTTACATTTATTACCTATTGGGGGTAGTTATCAGAATTAGCACAGCAGAATGGTCAAGGTGTAAAAACTTCAACTTCCTGTGATATTTCAAGATGTTTAAACTAAAAACTAGAATTAACAAGACCTGACTTCAGTACGCAATCAATTGTGCTTTTTTGATTTAATAAAATAAGCTCTCTTTAAGAAAGTAGACATACAATTATGTATGTATTAATTTTCAGTGATTTTTTAATTAATGTGCCTGAGAACTACTGATTGGTTTAGTGGAAAGGTAAAGGTTTTGGGTGTGTTCCCTACGGTGTCATTCCCTCTATAAATACAGTGCTGATTTACAATTCTACTCTGAAGATATCATTCACCTGTACTGCATTTTGTCACTGTGTCACACACTTTCTCTGTCTCAAAAAAGTCACACACACTAATATTGTAATACTTCACTAGAGCACATTTAGCTCTGACTATGGCATGCATTTGCCATGGCATTTTTTAAACAACCTCATGCAATCCACCACATTTATTTCAGTCCATAGCTACATTAATGTTTAGTCAAAATTGTGTATGAACAATGGGAGGTACAAACCACTCCATAAAACCTTCTCCAGCACACCCCAAAGACTTTAAAATGGAGTTAGGGTCAGGACGGCGTGGTGCCAATTCATGAGTGTAAATGACTCATCATAAACCATTCCTTCACAATTAGAGATGAATCCTGGAATTGTCTTCCTGTGCTGCGGTGACATGTAAATGTCCCCGGTGTGGGATTAAAAAGGTTTATCCTATCTCATCTTGTCCTGGAATATGACCATGCAATGAAAAGTGGCAAAAACACTGATGGGATAAACTGGTTACTCAGTGCATTCAGGATGTCAGTTGACTTCCACTTAACATGGATGAACCCACCAACCTCAGATTATAGCACTGCCTCCAGAGACTTGTACATTAGCCACTGTGCATGACGCACATCAATTCATGCAGTCCTGATGCATCCATCATCATGCTGGAATATGAAAATGAACCTCTCCAGAGCCTGATCTTTAATGTTCCCTAGCAAATTTAATAATTTTCTTCTGTTAAGCCTCACAAACAAGTGATTTTCTTATGGCCGCACTGTTTGGTCCCAATCATGTTGGCTTTAGTCACATTGTGTTGTGTGTTTGTAAATAATTTTTTATTCCCTATTAAACATAATCATAAGCTTCACTGTTCTTTTTCAGGTCCAACTGACTTTACCAAGCTTTTTATTGATCTCTGATCATGGTCAGTCAAGATTTTTTCCTGACCATATTTCTTTCACTGGAAAGGTCCCAATTCCAGTAGTATCAGCTTAGTTATAAATTCATTCACTTTTTATAATTTAATAAAGCTGCTGAGTAATGAGTAATGCAGGATAGTTTGAGCCTTCTGAAACACAGCAGCTTTCCACAACCACAGGATAAGACGTTGTTTAAGAAATAAGAAGCTACTCACTGCACATTATCCCATTAATGGATCTCAACTATTTGCTCATTTAAATTTAAAGGGGACTTTTTTGGTCAGGCAGTCAATATATGTATAATTTGAAAATAAGTATATTTACATTGCACAGCCACAGTCTTATGTCGATGTATAGTATCTATCTATATTTCTTGTCGTGCAGTCTACAGATACCCTTGTTTGTGTAACCTTTTTTAACTTTATTTTTTTCAATTTTATACTGTTGGTATCCGGTGTGGGAAGGAAGATTTTCACTGTACTTGGAAACATGTTTCCTGACTGTATATATGACAAACTCTTTGAAATTTAACTTAATGTGGACGCTAACTGAGATCAACTGAGAACTTGATTGAACACATCTTACCGCAGCGGCCGAGATGCCGGTGGTCTGGGCAGCAATGGGAGTGGATTTCTTTACATTGCGGAAGCCCTCTGTCCCACAGGAGGTTCTGGCCATGGACTGACCTTCGCTGTCCGTCACCTGGATGTGAGTGCTGCAGAAAATAAGAAGAATTTGGTCAGAGGTCCATTTCCGGACTTTGGAATCAGCTGCCTGGTTCTCTCGACACCACTTAGATCTATCATATACTTATCAAGTTTACATTTTTTTATTTAGCAGCTGCCTTCGTCCATAGTGATTCAGAAACTCACACAAGGATAGAGCTGAGCAGTTGTGGATTAAAGATCTTCCTCAGGGGCTTTCTGTCAGCTCTGGGATTTGAACTTACCCTCTTCTAACTATGAGCCTAATTCCAGTGTTTAACATGGAAAAAAAATTCAAATTATAAACCATGGGCGAAAAACAGTGGAAAGTTCAGACTGTGTATAAGTTGTCTAGTCTCAGTTTTCCTTACGGAGGTCTGAGTAAACTACTTATTTGCCAGAAAGTAATTTGTTAATGGTTTAATTTTCCCACATGGGCAGTCTCAATTTACTTTTTACGGTGTCAGAGTCTGTTATTTGTAATTACCACACTTTAATTAATGTCATTGATATCATTCCCCCCCACCACTTACTTTTCTAATTCATTATTCATGTCTCAGTACTAAGTTACCATTTTACAAGAATGACCATTTTTGTTCATTTCATGACAAACTGTACTGTGTGTGAGATATATATATATATATATATACACATATACACACACACACACACACACACACACACACACACACACACACACACACACACACACACACACACACCGTTTATTCTAGATTTACTCAATGCAACTTAGAAATGATTACAGCATCGTCCCCTGTGTGAGTAATTTCCTGGAACCACCCTTTGTTATGTTTAGAGTTGTCAGCCTCTTGGGATACTTTTCTACCAACTTTGCACATCTACACAGTGCAACATTTACCCACTCTTCTGTAAAAATGAAAGGTGACCATTAATGAGCTGGAAATTAAAAATTATTGGACAGGTTTTAGTTTGGGTTCTGACGGGACCATGCGAGGATATTCTACTTTTTCCATCCTTCAGCTACTGTGTGCTTAACTTTGCTGTGTGATTTGGATCACTGTCCTGTTTGAAGGTGAACATTCTGGTAGAAGGCAACACATTTTCCCTGGGAATTTAATAATTGTTTACCCCATTGAGTTTTCCTTCTATCTTGAAAAGTGCCCCAGTCCTTGCTGCAGAGAAACAGGCCCATAACAGGATTCTACCACCTCCATGCTTAATTGTAGGTATGATGCACTTTGGATAGTAAACTGTAATGGCTGTCCACCAAATACGCTATTTCGCATTGTGACCAAATAGATAAATTTTCTGGTCTCATCTGACCATAGCAAATTTTTTCATTTGGTCTGAGGATCTTCAACACCAATTAGCCTTATGTGTATGTCTTTGGACTATGGGAGGAAACCGGAGTACCCAGAGGAAGTTCACACAAGCACAGCTCCACACAGAAACAGAAACAACATGAAAGCTCCACACAGAAACGCACTCTCCAAGCTTAGAACTTGAACCTAGGACCTTCTTGCTGTGAGGCAGACATACCAATAAACATGCCTCTGTTCCACCCATGTGGAAATTAGAAAGGCAGTAAAATGCCACACCAGGCTTGAACGTCAATCAAGGGGTATCTTTTGAAGTGATTTAGAATTTTATTATTTATTTATGTATTTTTATAATTTATTTTTCAGAACTGTTGCTAATATATCTTTCATTTGGCTGTTATAAGTTGCACTGAGTTAACACAGCTGGGAAAAATGTTTATCTTTATTTCAGGCTGAAAAACGATTGAAGGGGTGGGAGGATCTTTTCTTACGCTTTGGACACATAATTTACAATGAAATGATGATTATTATGATAAATCTATTATTGTATTATTTTAATAATTCAGGATGATATTGACTTTTTAAAGCAGTAAATGTTTACTGACTCATTTTTACACAGAATTGGAAATCATGCTATGATTAGTTTTGTTTATTTAAACATGCATATTATTGTATTAATAAATTGTCTATTTAAATTTAAACCAAATAAATATTTTTTCAAGTGGAAAGAAAGCTTGTAGCCTATTGCCCTTATACTGCATCATTAAATGCAAGCTTTTTCTTTTTTATATGCTGATCAGATGTTTTTCATGTTCAGGTTTGCAAGCGTCTGAAAGGAAGTAATGAAAGGTGCCAAAGGGGGAGACGAAGAAGTGATTCTAGAAAACACTGGAACACATCATACTTCTGAGTATGTGAAAGGTCAATTTCCTGTTCTGTTATGACTCCTGTCATATATAATCCACAGCCTCTTTTCGCTACTCTTTTGTTTTTAGTTTGATTTTATCAAACTTAAAAAAATAAAAAGCTCCCTCCTGGATTTAAATGAGCAAATAGGAAAGAGCCTTTGTTTGGATAATTATCACAGTGATAAATATGTTTTAGCTGACAAAATGTTATGAAAGCCCAATGATGGACTAAGTACCTTCTAATTTCTTAAACAGTCATGTCAGAAGACATACCCAATAGTTGTGGAAACGAGATCGCTGAAATGAATAAAACCATTTTTAAAACCTAAAAATAGGGCTAAATTGTCAACTTCACACAAAAAATGTGGTCAGAAAGTTTTTAGACTTATCATGATCAGTGATCATATAACACCTTGGAGAAGTCCAATCAATAGAGTAGGACAATAAAACTCTCGATTAGGTAGAGAAGATTACACAAAATAACAAGAAAGAAAACAAGATCAGTATGAACAGCTGTGTGTCCATAACAAAACCACTTGATAAAAAGTGAGAATAATCAAAATAAAAGTCTTCGCTTGCAATGAAAAAAGAGATCACCAGACCATCTCCGGGTGAACACACACAACCAATCACACACACACACTCATACCTAAGGTCAATTTGGAACAGCCAGTTAGCCTATTAAATAAAGGAAGTCTGTGGTTGCTTCTTCTACTGAAGTGTTCAGAGGTTCTTTGCAGTGAAACTGTAGTTTTTGACAGAAAAAAACAGCAAATTCTTTAAAAAAATCTGAAAAACAATCACATATTTTGCCTAACAACAGCACAGTCAACTTACACCAAATGCTAACACAAAACATAAGCTAAGGTTTAGCTTGGAAAACAAGAGGAACAAGCACAAAAAGGTCAACTGAAGCAACAGCCTTCCTTACAGCTTCAGAAAAACAGCACTTACCAAAAATTTGTCATAGATTGTTTTTCAAAGCCTTACCTTTGAACTTTTGAACCTAGCAAGAGGTAAAGAACTTTGAAGTGCTTTCATGTGTAGAAATCCGTCTTTAGAACCAAATTTTTCAAACGATGCACTTTGGTGATTTCTGGAAAATCCCTCAAATGTAAATATATGTTTTTATTAATAAATCATACCTTGTGTGCCATACCATCAAAAGGCCAACACCCACACATCCACTCACACTCACACACACACACACACACACACACACACACCTAGTGGCAATTTGGAACTAATGTACATGTCTTTCGAATATGGAAGGAAACTGGAGTACCAGGAGGAAACATACACATGCACTACATTTGAAAGTTTAGTAGCTGCAAATTCTCACACATTAAGCACAAGACACATTTAACTGTGTAAAGTCACTTATACTGTGTTGGGAGAAACAAATCATAATTTCTTAATTATTCTGTATGTCCTGTAATTATGCACATCATCTATGTATATTGTAATTCTACTTAAGACTATATTATCACATCTGTTTAATGTACATGAAGTGTCCATATCCTTTGTTTTCTGTATCAAAATCAAATACAGTTTAACCAAAAGCAATTAAAATCACTGGTATTAATTCTCATTCTGGACTCAGTTCTTTTCTCATTCTGGAGTCCATATGGTCTTTTTCAGCACTCTTTGCTTCCATTGTTGACTTCCTTTCTTAAACCCCCTTGTGCCCCCTCCCCTCTAGGGTGAACATAAACCCTCTTGCATTCTGTAATAAACTATAGTTGAGATTTGGTACGACAATGTTGCATGTCCTTGATTACATTTTATTCTCCAAGAGCTCTTATCCAACGCACAAGGTGGAACCGGGCAGCTAGCTTGCATAAAAGCTAAAGGTTTAGTCCCTTTTATTTGCACAAAGAACCCTTACAAACTTTCCCACTATAAAATATCTACAAAACATTTTAAACATAGAGAAACTGTAAACAAATGAAAACAACTGTTACTTTACACCAGCAGCATCATGCGTGGTAAACTTAGAGTAAGTCAGCATGCAAACACTGAGAGAAGACAAAATAGTGGTCACATCTATTCAGTGGATTTTCCCATGTTGGTTGGCAAAAGCAGTTTTTCTGTATGTAGGAACAAAGTCAATTCTAAACTGCAGTATAAAGAGGTTTACACCAACTATGGAAAAATAATGAACTTCAAGATATGACCTACTTACAAAGTTGTAACCAGATTGGAACTTTTTGAGGGCTGGCAGCCGCCACTCCTTGGAACTGCCTATGCCTTTCTACCCAGAGTTTCAATCAATTTTTTTCACTCCTTACTCCACACAGATGTCTATTATATGAAAGGCTGAACACATCATTTCTACCATGAAACATAATATTATGCACAACTGCATCCTAAGACCTTTGAATAAAGCAGAGGTTCCCAACCCTGGTCTTGAATATGTTTACTACTTTTCCAGCTTGGTCTCTGCTCCAGGGAGGTTGGCTACAATCCGGTGGACCTTAAACTTCTGAACAATATGTGCAACTGTAGTCACAGGAACATCAAGCATTTTGGAGATAATCTTATAGCCTATATCTTTCACATGCTTGTCTATAATCTTCTTTCTAATCTCGTGAGACAACTCTCTCCTTAGATTTCTGCTGTCTATCTTCAGTGTGGTACAGTCCATGAGCAAACAGCACAGTGACTACTTTTCACCCTTTAAATAGGCAGACTGACTGATTACAAGTTTAAAGACACTTGTGATGCTAATTACAGGGCACACCTTAGTTTAACACACCCTTATGATCAAATTATTTTCAGTCTTTTTAAGGGGTACCTAAAAACTTTCTTTTTTAATTATCCTGTTGAACAACAATTCAAAAGCAATGTCTGATTTTAATTAATAATTTGTCTTTGTAAATTGGTATTTATCATTATTTTTGTCAGTTTCAGTTTATTTCAGTGACCACTGAGGGTTTTTCATTCTTTCAGAGAATAGGGTAGCAACAATTTTATCCACGACTGTAATTAGATTACTACTTAAATCAGGCAAATGGGAACAAGGAAAAAACTAAAAAGTGCAACGCAGGGGCCCCTCCAGGACCAAGGGTGGGAACCAGAATAAAAGCATTGCTATTCTCACCAAAAAATAGTTACAGGTATGTATGGCTTGCACATTAAAATTAATTTTGATCTCAGGTCTAAACCTGATTAGACAGTTTAATACATTTTAAACACTGAAATACCATGTACATTTGACAACCATAAACTACATGTAGAGCTTTGAGAAAAATACTGCATTCCTGAAGCAGAATCATCATGTAACCATAAAAGAAAGATCAGCGTTTAGTCTCTCACTCTTTCTCTCTGTATGTGTGTGTGCTTGCAGGCATGTGGGTGTTTTTGTATAGTCACATATCCGTGTGTTTTGCACGCATGATTATGAGTATGTGTTGTGTAGTCGCTGTGGTTTATGTAAAGTATATGTGTCAGGACTAGCACCTTTCCTGCAAGTATGTGGCAATGGGCCTCATGCAAAAAAACAGAATTAACGAATGTCACATACAAAAAAAATGTATGTGAATATGTGGCATTTACCAATCTTTTAGTATTTAAAATTTTCAAACATATATTATCAAAATTTCCATCTGGTGGATATATATATA
>JBCNYG010000002.1:15701337-15714014 GCA_039654305.1 Porochilus rendahli | reverse complement strand
TAGCAATGCTGGACAATCTTATATGGCATCTATGCGGACAATATACTAAATCGACATATCGAAGAGCAAGGTCTACTTTTAAGGCCTTCCACAGAGAAAAATTATTGGTTTAATTAGCAGAAAAAGAGAAAACAGGATGCTCTCTCTCTCTTTCTCTCTCTCTCTCTTCTTCTTTTTCTACTTCTCCAAAGATCCTACATAAGCTCTGGGATCTTTGCTCTCTCTCTGTGTGTGTTTGTGTGTGTATGTATGTGTGCTTGAGAGGTAGAGATAAGTTTGATATAGCACCTGTGTGTACATCTTTCAAAACTCCAATATCTCCATTTTCCACCGAGGTTTTTCACTCATAAATTGCCAAAACCACAAAGGAGCAGACAAACACACCAGAGTGCACTCAGGCTTTAATGCAGCCATATATGAGAATTAAATCTACCCGTCCAAGGTCAAAGACTTTGTCAATAAATTCGGCTGCAGGCTAGTATAAGAATTCAGAAGTAGAATATGTAGAGCTGCATATTTCTTGTTGAAAAGAGGAATGTGAAATATTTGGCATTAAACTAATTCTGATTGTTTGACCAATTGCTTGTTAACAGACTGTGTTGCTTACATTCTACCAACAGATGCTTGAGAATGATGAATTGTATTTTGCATGAATTACTGATTTACTGGCATATTTGTATTGGAACAGGGAAAATTCAGAGAATATACCACTGGTTGGAGTTCTGACTCGTTCCCCACAAGTTTATTTCATTTTTTAGTCATTGTCTAAAAGAATTTATTATTCCATACATTCATAATATCAAACATTTGTTTAGGACAAATCTGTTTCTTCTCCCTACAAGCAATCATTTAATTTTATTCATGCACAACAGTCTGTCATTGTTTCTCCTCTTTTTCAACTGTAGACTCCCAGTCTTCAGGGGTGTGCACTCATGTGGTACAATGTCAATAGTTAATGGTCACCGCAAATACAAAGGCAGAAATTAGGCAAATTTGCTGTTCCTAATTGCATTTTGCTCGGTCTTAACTCGGTCTTAACTCGGTCTCAGACAAGCAGGACTTGAGAATTTTTTTTTCTCAAGACTAATCAAGACCCCGGCTGCAGTGACTTTTTTATATTGTTGTCACTGGGAGTAAAACTCCTACCTTCAAATGCAACCAATAACTTATTTCACTTTGAAAGTTTAACGTTGTCACTGGGCGGCCTTCTCTGTGCCAAGGAAAAAAAGACTCGGGAGAAAGCAGGACACCATCTGTGGCTGTAGATATGTTGTCGAAATCATCAGATATACAATTTGCTTATTCTAAACACAAAGTGTTTATTTGCAAATTAAGTGCAAAGGAAAAACAAGCAGCAGAGTGTAAAATCTGTAAGCATTACCAGGACAGCTGGGACCATGTCAAAGTTTTATCATCAATTTGAACAACAACTACTGAAAAAAATCCTTTAATGCAGGCCTGCTTGCTTTACGAATGACTTTTCATTTAAAATAATTATGTTTTTCAATGCGATTAATGGACAAATGCTTATGTTCTTCTAAAATAAGGTTATATATGTTATACATTTGATTATATACAATTTACATACAATTAAAAGTTAATACACACTGTATAATTTACATATAATAGGTGTTTAAGGCTGGTAATTATAAGAGTAGCTGTGTTCTTTTGTATCACCTTCCTTGTAAGATTAATATTCATTTAACTGGTTGAAGTTTGATGATGCCACAAAAATTCTGTGTGTGTAGGTGGGGTAGGATAGAGTGGGGGTGACAGTGATGACATGTGCAAATGATGTGTTACATCATCACACAGAAATCACAATGCCAACAATCCTCAAATGTCCATACTCCTAGTATGTACCTCTGCAGTCTGAGACCCAAAAATCTTTAAAATTCAAATGTTTAATTTAATCTCTGCACTAAAGAAAGTGTGAAGGTGTGCACTGAGCTTGGTTTCATTCAAGAAAGCGTTTTTTTCAGTAACCATGGACGGTACATTAATAAAATTGAACGACTAAACCTCTGAATTTATTGTTGCATCAATCAGCATGAAGTCAATGATAGGGTGGGCACAGATGGACACGGGGCAGCCATCAAAGTCATACTTCGTGCCTCTGGGGCTCTGATCAGAAGCTCCGATATTAAACATACATTCATTCATTGTAGGTGTCTTATACCTTTAAAGGTGTTGTTATATTTGAACCAACTAATGCTATAGTGTGATTTGTGAAGTAGAACAAAGTCTATTGTGGAAATCTAAATATAAATATAAATTTTTTTTTTTTTAGATTCTGAATACAGACAGAATGTCACCTCCTGGTATAAAATATTCATTTTCCACAATTGTCAACAGTTGAAGTCCTTGCAAAGCTCCTGTTTCATAACTGATGACCCAGTGTTTTATACCGGGGTGAAGCAACAGGAACTTATCTGCCAACCCTTTAGAGACCTGGTTCATACAATTCATTGTGCTGTTCCAGCATCTGGCACGTTTTAAGTTTGACTTTTAAAACGTCCATTGCGCAATTGTTGGCCTCTCAAATAATGACCATGAATTTATTATCTTGGTTCTTGGGTATATGCCAGATAAGTTGCCAGACTTAAGCATTTTGAATTCAATGACTGAAGGTAAGAGAAGCATTAAACAAGCTACAAAAGTTCATTACTTCTGCCAAGGACTCATAAATTTAGCCAAGGACTCATAACTTTTTCGACCTTAAATATACAAAATGTGAAATGCTTTGGCAGTACAATACAGTGGAAAGTACAGTGCAGGCATACAAGTTTCATTAGAAATATTATAAAGAATATGAAAATGATATATATGCCAAAATGTATTTGTCCTTTTTCTTTTCTACATTAAGATCGATCATTCAGCTAACAGTTTTATACAGAAAGGACAATGTTTTACAGTAAGAGTTTACTGTAAGTGTACTGAAAAGCCCCTTTATCCATTAACAATTAAATAAAAGTAAATAAATTAAATAAAATTTTAAATTAAATAAAGTAAATAAAGTTCATGTTTAGGTTGAAATTCGTTGCCTGGGGTGCCCGTTTGATGAAGGTTCCAAACATTTTCTTGTCCTCTAGCATTTCCTCCAGCTAAATGACTTGCTATTTTTGTGCAGTGTCCACATAATGTAAGTGGTTAAAGAGATTTAATGATTGAAAGCACCTTATACTTGGCTGTATACCCCCATTAGGATAGGAGACCAAAGAAAAATTATGTCAAAGCCTAATGCTGTGGTTTAGTTTATCCTTCAGTGAAGAGGCTGAGTCCATATCCCTGTGCCAGATTGCAGAGGTTGTCCTCATCCTTTCCTAAGTAAAATCAGACTGGCACTATATGAAAAGCCATCTATAAGAACAGTGGTGCCTTTTATATAAAAAACATGTCTGTTTTTATCCAGAGCTTCTCCAACTTCTCCTTGTCCTCCCACTTTACTGATTTTAATCAGCTCATGCCCCTCAGCTGGGAAGAATTTATCAGTGATCTTGATTAAAGTAAATGCATTTTTTTTTTCATTTTTACCTAAATTACTACGTAGGGCATGTTGTTAAAGAAGATTCAGATCTGATTTCAGAGTGGCCGATTTAGTGACCAAACTGGCAATTTCTCTTGCAATGGCAGCAACTATAACTGAAGTATGGTTAAATGTTTATGGACGTCTCATCATACCTAGGGTATGTCTTTTTTCGCCAACATCTCATTCTAGATTTAGTTTCCTTAACCTTCATTCCTTCAGGGAAGGCTATTCACTAGATTTTGCAATATGGCTGTGAGCATTTGATAATTTAGTCCCAATAGCATTAGTGAGGTAGGTGTGGGGCATAGCCGCATCAATCCTATCCCAAAGTTCACTGATTTTAGTTGGATTTCCCTCTCCCAAGGAAGTGATGCCTTTGGTCCCAGGTATTCAATAACTAGTTGAACCTCCTCAAGTGCTTCCCATAGCTGTGAATCAGACTTTCTAACTTTTTCTGAATATGTACAGCGAATAGCCACAACATTAAACATTAAAAAGCAACATCTGGTTACAATGAAATCTGCTAAGCAGCCTAATGGTTCAAGAAGCGGATTTGGGACCTAAAGGTTGCTGGTTCGATTCCCGAAACCAGCAGGAAAAATGTGTGGCGGTGGGAGGAGTAAGCTGCATCTTCCCCACAAACAACAAATCTTGTTGGGTGGTTCTGGTATGCAGTAGTAAGTGCCCTCCCTATTATAGGACCGCCACTAACCAGCGAGGGGCATAGGCATGCACAGGCTCCCTTTGTGACACACAGTGTTGCCACCCACCTCTTTACGAACTGCTGCTTATGTGTATTTGGGGGCCGCCCAACACAAAATCCCTAACATCACCACTAGTCAAATGTGGACATGTGTGATCTCATATATGTACAAGATGGCAGTTTAAAACTTCCTTGGAATGTGTTTAGCTGTCTTATATCATTGCATAACTTGAACTAGGTAGTGGGTAAGATCTGGCAAAACAGGGAAAAATCCAGCAAAGTGGAATGGACTGTACATCTACTTAGCATATTCTAGTATATTATTTAATATGATATTTTATGATATCTCCATAGTTTACATAACCTTCCCTTAATTTCTGACATTTACTGTCACCACTCCAGCTCAAGTCAGAAATCATCAAACATGTCCAAGCCAATCAACTGCTGACTTATGGTGAATGAAAAAATTTAAATTTAAAAAAAAAATTAAAATTTTAATTATATATATATATATATTATAATATAATAAAATATAATAAAAAATATTTTATTTAAAAAACAAACACCACCCGTGGCTTGTTAAGATGCATTTGCATAATAATAAAACGGGGTTAGGAAATTTACACCTTATTAAAAAAAAAAAAACCTGTGACACTTTATTCAACAAGTTTATGTTACAGTCTTTCAAGGTAAAGGTGAAAATTAACACCCTTTAGTATATATATATATATTTAAAATAAAAAATTACAGTAAAATACATTACTACCAAATTTTTTTATAGACCAGCCGGCCCATAATAAATGTCTCAGGCCAGTCTGTTCTCCATAAGAAGCCATCCTTTTCATCTAATAAGACCACAGCCAACTGTCCCTCATGATTTCCTGGTCACAGATGGCTGTAGCATTACACTCAGCAGGTTTATGACTGGCCCCTCTCGGTTTGTAGAGACAAAGCAGCTCTGTTGTGGTTTGCGAGCAACTGATAAATTCTACAATCAATATTCATCTTTACAATCTGCTGTACTAGGAAGGTATACGATCTTTGTCAATGGTGCTTACGAGTTTTGTAAATATCGCTGACACTACCACAGTAGAATTCTGACAATTACTGTCATATATTGTATGAAATTAGTGATGCCAAATAAGATTCAATTCAACATGCTCAAATTTAACTACCCACATATTGGTTACAGCTACCATACAGTTCATTTTGTAAGTATACACTTGTTTTAGTTTTCATGTGCAAAAGTTTTAATGACTTCCAGTCAATATAGTCGACATATACTGCATATACTGTATCTTTCATTATATGTATTTATAAGGAGTAAAACAATTCACTTCTAGGCCAATGATGTCCTGTAGATGCCACATCAAAGCCCTTCATTTATCTATCTAGTCAGGACCACAGGCTATCTGGTGGCTATCTCAGGAACCCTGGCTGTAAAGTACAGTATAAAGACTACAGCTTGAATGTAATGCTTGTCAATTCCAAACCACCATGAACACACATTCACATCAATTTAGGGGCAGTTTGGTGTTACTATGTCCTATATAACCAATCAAGTTTTTATGTAGAGAAAAACCACACAGTTTATCATTGTTTGTAGCACCATGTTAGAGATGTAAGCACTATGTACTTCGAACCTGAATCCCATTTCAAATTAAATTCAATGATGGCCTTGGCTCATAAACACAGTAATGCTTGAATGCTTACGTTCTAATTGAGAGGTAAACCAAGGCCTTATAGCACTTAAGAGGCAAGTAAAAGGGCTTGGAATGTAATAAATGACTATACAGATGCATCTTTCTGCACTTTACAAACCACAGGTGCTGAAATCAGCAGGAGGAGATCAAGTGGGGCTACTGAGAGCCTACAGTAATTAGCCGACCAGTAATCCAACTCACTCTTATCCTTATGTTACTTGCAATCATGTCAGAGAACAATGCTTTTTCACAGTTTTATAATCCATTTAGTGTATCAGGAAAAAGAGAAGCATAATCAGATTTTTAAAATAATCTATTTTATCTCCATGGCACTCCGTATCTAATAATGGAAAATCATCCATCCATTATCTGTATGGTTTATCCGTCAGGGTCACATGAGAAGCCAGAGATAATCTTGATTGGCTAACTTGAGGCAAGAGGTTACACTCTGAATAGGTTGCCAGTCAACTGCATGGCTAAAACTGAGACAATCACATTTGGACCTATGTAGAATTTAAAGTAGTCAGTTGACCTTCTGTCTTTGGACTTTGGGAGTAAACCCACAGAAGTACAGAGACAACATGCAAACTGCATGCAGGAAGGCCCTTTGCCAAGAATAAGGTCCCGTATCTTCTAACTGTGAGATACCACTTAACAAATATTTTGCTGTAATGGAAAATCAATGATATATAAATATAGTAGACAATGACTTTTGAGTTTTATTTGTAATCTTTATAAAATTATACAAAATTTGTATATGGTGGGCAGTGGTGGCTCAGTGGTTAAGACTATGGGTTACTGAAGATCAGAAGGTGGAGGTTCAAGCCCTAGTACCAATGAGCTGCCACAGTTGAGTTCTTCAGCAAAACCTTTACCCTAAACTTCTTAATTGTATAAATGAGATAAAAATGTAAGTTGCTCTGGATAAGGGCTCAAGTCAAATAAAGTAAATGAATAACACCTGCAGTGAAAGATGTAGACTATGTATAGCTTTACTGCAATCATTTTCCATTTTATGTCCAATGTGGTGGGAAAAAAAGGTTTTTTAGAAAAAACACAACACCAAATAGTTATAAAAATGACAACCTGCCTCTTAAAGAAGTATTGCATTAAACTGTGGAAAAGTGGAAGGGAAGCTGAAGTGCTAGTCTCAGATTCTTAACCTTTGTTAAAGGTTAGAAATTCTTCCAAATGACAAATGAGCTGTATATTTTTTAAAAAAATATTGACTCAGTCCAGGAGCATTGCCCTTTTATCCCAATGAGGCTTTGCTGGTCATTCAGTCTAGCTTTGTGGAAAAATACTTGTTTGGATTCCATAATAGATTTATAGTTTCAGATAGTGCATGTCTATCAGGTAGGCATACCATAAGGGGATTGAAAACTGTGCAAACTCAAACTTTTAATGGTAAATGTATATTATTTTTTGGTTGTTGAACATCATTTGTATTTTTTAAATGTACTTAGTATAATTGTGTTTTAATTAATTGTGGTTCTAAATAACACCTGATCAAAATTCTTTTTGTATTTCACACTTTTAATATCTACCGAATCTGTAAAAATTAACATACAGCTTCAATGTGAAATACAGAATATTATTTCTGTATAACGTTTTACATACATTATCCATTAGTTGCTGTATTTTAGCATTTATGATGAGCTTCATAATCCTCTGTGTCTTGTTTGAACATCACATACTGTATTTCTATTTTTAGACATATACATGAGGTTTTATTACTTTTTCTATGGCTATATTTAGCACGTCATTGCTCATATACTATTGCCAGATGAGATATTATTGTCCTGTGAAAAAGTGCCATTGCCTTAAAGAGAACCATTAAGGCAACATGTTGCACCATTCTAAGGAAATAAATAAATAAATCCAAACAGGGTTGACTACTTGAGGACAAAGCTGGAAGTGTCACTAGGTGCTATTACCTGTGATATTAGAAGCCCCACAGGTCTGCTCTGCTCTTTCTGTGCTTTTGTGAGTTAAAAAGTCCATCAAAAAGCCATTACAGCTGCAGGGAAGCAAGACGAGTATGATGCTTTTGGCAAAAAGGGCCAGCAGAAATTGTGCCATCTATCATAATTACACTTATTGCATGCCACTGTAAGGGACCAGGGGACCGAGATCCTTGGCTGACCTGGGGCAGGTTACATGGAGGCCTAAATCTCTAGGTGGTGTAGAAACTAAGAGGAATTAGACATGTTTTAGAGTATCTGTGTTAGGAAAGTTATATTAAAGAGTTATAATGGCTTTGGGAATGCTTCCTTTTATTTGCGAGAATATAATGTTTGCTCCCAACAGAACTCACCTTTTTACTGATCCCATTGCAACTATGAGAGCAGGAGACATCAACTGGCTAACTGCAGTATTTCCCAGCTTTAAAGGAGTAGGGATGCAACACTCAGTACTTATGTTTCATCTCTGTGTAATTTCTGATGCAGCGATGACATCGGACATGGACTTTAACCCTATGGGTTGCTGGTCAGCAGGTCTGGGGTTTGAACCCCAGGACTGAAAATGTGAGATGTTGTTTCTTATTTTTTCCCCTATCCACTGTAGATAAAACATGTTCCAGAAAGAAAGCACACGGAAGGCGCCTTCAGTTCATAGACTACAGCTTACACTGAAATCAATAAATCCCATGTGGATATTTATCCTAATGATCATAGCACTTAAAATGGCCTCAGAAAAAGGTAATGCACAATACATTACTGTCCCACTGTGCTGTCTCTGACAACCTGAATAGTTCTCTTTTGTTGATTATTTTATGGATTTTTCTGAAATACATACTGATCATTTGATTAGATAGCCTGGTTTGCAGAACACCTGTATTGTATTGTGTCTCCTTTGAACTGGTCTTGAAGTGTAGCTCAGCAACCGCCCCCCCGCCTTCCCCCTTCCCTCAAGGCTGATGGTGGACAGTGCCCTATTGGTCTTTGGCATGGACTCAAAGCATAGCAATGGATTATGGAAAATCTTGCACATTTTCATTAAGGGCATGGACTTTGGTCGGTATGCCACTCTTTCAGGATTCTGCAGATGGATTGATGACATCATCCCAAAGCCAAGAGATGGAGCGAAAATGCTTTTGACGATACCAGGAGACACAGTGATAAAACGGCAATTATTTAATTTATTTGTTACTATGAATCTGTGTTATTCCCAGCATAGTTGTCATAGTTATTATAAAAAAGCCATTTACTTCAAAAGCGAGAAACCTTGTGCTTCCCTTCCCATCTGACAGTGAGAAAAAATCCTCAGCACAAGCCACAGTGGGTCATGGGCTCGGTATGTGACTGATGTAGATGGCAGCACTGTGCCATGAATCCCTCATGATCCATGACTTCTTCACCTGCTGCCATCTGTACATCCCCTCACCGAGGGCTGCCCCGACTGAGGGATGCCAAGCATCGATGGTGGTTATTATTAATGACAATCATGCACCATGTTTGAGAACAAGGAGATTAAATAGTGTGTGAAATTTACATCTGTTTGCATCAGGAGGCATGATGTGGCTCGTTCCCCAGGACCACCTCATCAGGGAATTGGCAGGAGGTCAGATTTATTGGTGAACATTAAAGCGATATGGGTCTAGACATCAGTCTGTTTGTTATATGATATATGATATATATTGTTCAATTATTATATGACAGCTGAACTATGGAAGAGTACAAAGGTCTGAGGGTCTATCACCTGATGTAAGATGAGAAGGCTGGTTTCAAAACACTTTTTTACAAAACGTTACCTGATGCTAATCTGTTCAAGTCATAAACACACAGCAGTGGTACAACATTTCACAGCTTCAAAGGAATGATTTGCTGAAAATTAAAACCTGCACAATTTTCCACCTACTCCAAATGTTTTATGCGGTGGCCTGGCGAGCTGTCCAGGGTGTACCCCGCTCTCGCCCAGAGTCGGCTGAGATGGGCACCAGCCTCCCCACGACCCTAATTAGAAATAAGCGGTTCAGAAAATGAATGAATGAATGAATGAATGAATGTTTGATGTCTGATATTAATAAAATTTTTCACTGGGGCTGTACGGCTAATATGACTAAGAATTAATCACAAAAGGATGACTAAATCAAATATATAGTGTGTTTAGTACAGACAGCATGATTTAATCACTATTTTAAAAAACATCCATGTATTAGCCTTATGTTTCCAGTACATGAATAAAGATGTTAAATAGTCAAATGTAGTCATTTGGAAAAAGGAATAAACATTTGACCAAATGGAGGAAGTTTTCTCATGCTTTTGCTGTGCTTAATATATATTTTTTAATCCAAGAAGGGAAGAAGGTCCTGGGTTCGAGTCCTGGGCTTGGCAAGAGTGCAAATTTATTTCTTATTGTATATGAGATGATATCTTAGAGGAGCCAATCAGAGCTTGCGATTGCTCATATTCGGTGGGTGTGGATCTATTAATTAAAATTTTCTCAGATGTAATATTTAGGATGTCAAACTGATAGGTGTGTCTTGTAATCGGAAATAGTTATCGATGGAATGTGAAGTGTTACTGTTATATATATACTGCTTATACCAGAGCGAATTGTCAGTGATGACAAATTGTTATTTGTTAATGTACACATCATGCTATTAACAATTTATAGTTACAGTTAATGGTTAACAAGTTAGTTTCTGTTATAAGTTACTTTATAGAAGCAACAGAACACATACATCGTTACACCACCTAAAATATATTTAGATTTATGAGTGGGCTCATTGATGCATATGCGTTTATTAAAGTCCATTAAATACCATTCTTTTCTTTGCATGTGACACAGATAAATTATTCTAGGTATGAATGGCAGTGGGCTTGAGTACTGACTGATTTAGCTCTAATCCTTCATTCTCCTTCTGCCTTTTAACATTCTTCCATGGCACTGATTAAACATACCCACATCTGGCAGCACAATCTGTTTGTTCTTTCTCAGTATTGGGAATAAAATCTAATTTTTTGATCACATTTTTTAAAAGGAGAGAAATATGATCATATTATGGTAAATGACAGTCCCTCACAGCCCCCGAAAGGTTAAAAAGAGGGAAAATAATGATTTAACTCTCCCTTCAAATGAACAGTCTATTAACAAAGGTATCACATAATCAACAGTGTGACAGTGGGTATTAATAAAAGTTTTTTTTTTCTTTAAAACCTTCATGGGCTCACAAATGTTAATGCATTTTCCTGGGCAGGGTAATATTACGGGCACTTCATGGATCATTAGACATCAAAGCACATAATGTTTCTAACCTTAAGCTGTGCAATATTGCAATATTTCATGGAAGAGGATTCATTTTAATGATGCAAAACTGGAGGCTGTGGGCGAAGATCACCAAATTGAACTTTGCTTCTCTGAAGGTACAAGACTCCATTATTAGACTTATAGACTTGTCATGACACATGATAGTTAAGGTCATTTTCAAGGGCAGTTTAAGGCCTATTGTAATTATTATTATTATTATTATTATTATTATTGTTGTTGTTGTTGTTGTTGTTGTTATTATTATTGTTATTATTATTATTAGTAGTAATATGAACAATTAAAATACAACTAGATAAAATTTTACTTTTGAATGACTTGAAAATTGTTTGTATTTATCAATGTAAACACTGTATGTAAATGTAAATGTTACATATAAATGATAAATGTCACGGTGATGGGAAAGCTGAATCCAATCCTTGCTGACTTCAGGCAAGACTCATTGGCGTGTTAATAAATGTAAATAATAAATCAGCATCAGCTTTATTTGCCAAGTTTGTGAACACAGACAAGGAATTTGACTCCATTTTAAATCACTTACTGTGCAGAGAAGCAATTATGTAGGTTTTAACATGAATCTGTGTAAATACAGATACATATACGTGAGGGAATAGTATAGTGCAGCATTTATCATCAGCACTGAGTACAAACCAGTACCATGTGTTCATGAGGTAGAGTAGTGGATAAAAACACATGTGTACAGTGGGTAATTTTCACAGTGGTTTCCTAACACTCTGACTTTTTACAGTTCAGTAGGGCGTTAGACTGGAGGAAGAAACTGTCTCTATGCTGGCTGGTCTTGCTGTACTGTGCTCTGTAACGCTTTCCAGAGGGGAGAAGTTCAAACAATTTATTCGCAGGATGTGAGGGGTCTGCAGACATGCTGCCTACCCTTTTTTCTGACACTGGGCCAGTACAAGTGCTGGATGGAGGACAGGGCAGCCCTGGTGGTCCTCTCCGCAAACCTGATTGTTCTGTCTAAATAATCAGAATAAGAAACCTTTATTGGTCCCGGAGGAAAATGTGTACATATAGTACTTTACAGTAGAAATATGTTGCTATTTATATTTTTTGACCATTTTATCTTGTTACGGTCTTGAATAGACTCGTTAGGTGACACCAGAATGTCAAGTAACAAGGTTAGCACATGTTAAAATCTCCCTCTGGGAAGTTTGAGCTGGTTGTAAACAAGATTTTCGATTACTTTTTTTGAATTTATTATTTATTTGTTTCCTCCCACAGTCCAAAGACATGCACATTAGGCCAATTGGCTGTTTCAAACTGCCCCTAGGCGTGGATGTGCATGTCAATGGTTATGTGTGTGTGTGTGCGCTAACCCTGCAGTGGTCTGGCGAGCTATTCAGGATGCACCCCGCCTTCGTCCAGTGATGGGAACATTCATTCATTCATTCATTCATTTTCTGAACCGCTTATTCCTAATTAGGGTCGTGGGGAGGCTGGTGCCCATCTC
>JBCNYG010000002.1:15636631-15648990 GCA_039654305.1 Porochilus rendahli | reverse complement strand
TACTTTTACTGTATATCGGTTTTATAATTTATTCCACCAATGCAACAGAACAATCTGGTAAAAATATGTGCTTTAAGATGTTAAATTGCACTGCATTACATAATCTTCATTGTCCATACGTAGACATTGCTTTTGTTCCAATCAGCAACAAGTCTCATATCTCCCATAGCAAGAAAGCAAAAAGCAGCAGCTTGCTGATGTATTCAGGACTCCCAGCTGCATTTCAGTTTGCAGGGTCTCTTTAAGGATTTTATCCAGCAAAAACAAAATTAAAAAAATGCAAATATAAATACACATCCAGTTTAAGGCATGACAGGTCTGAACAGTGTTTGTAGAAAGAATGAAATTGTTAGTGTAGATCGAAATCTTCCACCTTTAGATGGTTCTGGTAAAGTGTGCCACTTCAATGCAGTTCCACATGAAAGAAAAGGATACTGAATGTATGCTGTAAGGCTGCCTACCTGTAACACTTGCATACACATACTTGCTGAGTAATGCTGACTTTACTAGGGTTTAGCAAGAGAACTTTCCAAAAAGCCAAATGTATCACCCCGCCATCAGTACAATGTAGCATAGTGATATTTTATGGGGTTTTTTTCTTTCTCCACTGGGGTAAAAACAAGAGCTCCCAAAATGGCTCCCTGTTAGACCTATTGTCAGCTACATATGGAATAAAAGCATCATTTCATACTTGAAGTAATTCACTTAAATAAGGTGCTTTGAACCATTTGGGCAATGCCATGTTATAATGCATGGCTGGGGTCAAAACACAGCATGACAGGCAGTCATGACTGGCATCACACTGGGTAGAATAAAGACAAATCTAATGTGATGAACTATAAACAGGAGAATTAGTAAATTAGGGAAGTAAAACAGGGAACTTTAAAAAAAAAGGTTAGAATAATCTGTAGAAGTCCCTTCATCCATCCACTCATTTCCTAGTTTGAGAGTGGATCGGTGAAGCCTGTTATTCTTGGTAGGGAGGTACCAGTACGTAGCTAATTATGGTTTTGAATACACAAGGTGATGTGTGGAAACACAGACAAAACTAAACAGAGCTATATAAATAAAACTGTACATCACAGCTAACATCTATTATGTTAACCAGTTGTTGTTAAAATCTTTTAAGAAACATACACAAGATGTTTTATAGTACTGTCAAGTATTTTCAAAACTGGGACTAAATTAAGAAAGAGACGGAAGCAACTTGTATATAACTTTTCCATTTTTGTTTAAGGACAGGACTTTTGATTACAAGAAGGTGGGGTTAAATAGATGTCCTTACATGTTGTCCTTAAACAACATGGCAAAGTCAAGATATAATGCTCACCAGATCAGCTTTGAATGTAATTATTACACATTGCATGACTCTGGTTAAAAACTCAGCTTCAACTCTCTAGGCATGTAAACATAAATGATGGTATTGCTGTTTCTTTTTAGCCACATAATACATTTTGGTGCTCAGTGCTATACACTAGCATTCCTGATTCATTACTGTAAAATTATTGCTAAAGTTGCAGTAATCTATTTATAATCAAAGCCACAAATATGTGCTTAAGGCTAAAAAAGTGTCACTGCAGTTTGCTAATCATTCGGATGGCAAGTGGGAAACTAATTCACCTTTCAGTACAGATGGTGTTCACCAAGTTCAAACCAATCTAGAGCAGTGTTAAGAGTAAAACCAAAGCCATTCTGCTGTGTGGGTGCCTTTCTCTGAGCAGTTTGATGAATGTCATTACAAATCACCAAAATGGCTTCTGAGTAATTTAGGCCTTTTAATATGAACATGTCAAAGGAACATTGAAAATCTGTCTGTTATTAATGTTCTTTTAATGAATGACCACATTCTCCTGGGTTAGGGCTCTGTACTTTCAAGACCATGGACAGCTTCTGCATGCAGAAATGACCTGTCTGTCTGAATTGTGCATTGCTGTACAGTATTTCATGATGAAATTGATGTACTTGTGACTTGTGAAAACACTTTGTCTGGACTACCATTCTGTATTTGAGAATAAAGTGCAATGTGTTAGAATCATAGAGTCTGGCGTGTTGGCACGGCTGGGTGCACTCGTATGCAACAGCCGGCAAGTTATAAAACAATTTGTAAAATGGAAAGTATGTCACCATCCCCAGATGTCTACACTTTCGCCTATCCATATATTAATCAATAATGGGCAAGAAAGAAAACTCTAGTAATAGCTTTATTGGAATATAAATTGTTCATGCTAATTCTTTAGGCCTAAATCATAATGTTGCGGTGTCTTGTATTTGGTGTTTCAACATTTGATAAAACCAAAACTTTACTGTTATTGACATCAAACAGTATATGGCTGCTATCAGGATCAAGTTAATAAAATACACATCCATATCCCAATACCATTTGAAATCCCTATTTATATCCCAAGATGACACAATGGATTCAGACTAGTGTTCCCCAAACTACATACTTTGATTATTAGTTTCAGTGTCACTTAGTCACTGTAATAATAATAATCCAATAACATGCTTAACATTACTAGCTACAAAAAAGTTAAACATTTTAAGCAGTGAACATTCAACAAAGTAAAAAGCAGCTTTAATGAAATTTGGATGTAAATGTAGCCTTTTTATCTTAGAGTTTCAAGGGTTGGCCTCTTATTCAGTTTAGGTGCAAAGCAAAGTCAAATACAAAAAGAGAGTCAGACCAAAGTGCGGTAATTACTGCCTGTAGAAGTAAAAGTTTGTTAAATACGATCTTTGTGTTATATTGCTAACTAGGTCAGGGCTGCCATTTGAGAATTAGGAGGAGCATTGGGGCTCAACTCCCTGGCAAGCCAAGCTGCAGCAAAAACTGGCTGTGCATGTGACCCTGCTTATTCCATGAACCATCTGTCTGCCTCCCTCTCTCTCTTTCTCTTGCTCGCTCTGTCTCTCTGTCTCTCTCTCTCTCTCTCTCTCTCTCTCTCTCTCTCTCTCTCACACACACACACACACACACCATCTCTGCAGAGTTGTGGTAGAAGTTGCCTCCATGTACTAGGCCTTGCACCAATTTCAGTTATAATGACTGAAGGAACAGCGTAGCTGGTGGAAGCTGCTCCCATGTCAGTATGAAAGACCTTCTATGAGCCATCTGCAGAGGCTCCACTTTTACTCAGGAATATAAATGAAGAACCTTCTTAGGCAACAATCAAAAGACACATTGATAACCTGTGTGGAGGGGAAGCGACCACAATCTGAGAGGGAATGGGTTATGGTCAGAGAATCAAGCAGGCAGTTTTGAAGTAACGCCACTGTTTCAAAGGATTGTCCTTAAATACATAAAGTGAGTATAAAAATCTGCATATCAATGTTTAAACTGCAGGGTTTTTAAAAGTCCAACCCACAAAACCAAGCTATATCACGTGAGAACTTTTCCAATGGAGTAAGTGTCAAAAAGACCCACATGTATTATCTTGTAGTGCATAAGAGTGCGATTTTATGGTTGTTTTAATTCCATATGAATATGAATTGACCAGTGTGGGGAAAACTTTGCTCTCTGTGAGAATATGCTTTTAAATAGTTACAACTTCAAAAAAGAAATTCAAATATGAAGTGAAGTTTTATAGTTGTGGTTTCTTCATTATGAATACGAGTCAACAGCAGTGACAGAACTGCCAAAAATATGTCACGGGTCACAGGCAATATGTATGGAGCAGAAGATTTATTTAATCCACAAACTGTGCATGCATCTGATTTCATGCACAAGGTGTCATCACAAGTAATAATAATTTTACAGAACTGTTTAACATTACTTGATGCCAGCCTAAGTCTGGACTGAAGCCTCTTTCATAGCCATATAGTATACAGACATTATATATATTTGATTGACTATCAGCATTATACAGCTACATTGTTGCCATATTGCTAGTGGAATCATTATGAAAGATGTGGAGGCCAGAGCCATATATACCATTATCCATTTACCACAGGGCAAACTTGCCACTACCAATATGGCGTACGCTCTGATGTATCATGTCTACAGGGCAACAAAGCAAATACTATGTGCACCCTGTAACCCAATACAGGTATGCTTGGAACCTGGGTCTCCCAATATAAAAAGCACTAAAATTCATGTTTAACAAATTTTATTAAATATATGTATTTTTATATTCAATGAAATATGTTCCTTTATGTTATGTTCATGTCTATGGCTTCTTTGTCGATCATCTTGGCACCGTGAAACTAAAGGGATTGAGTACGCATGTGCACTTTTATGGAACTGATTAATCTTCTGCTCCATGCATAATGACTGAGACCCATGATGTACAGTATTTTTGGCAGTTAGGTCACAGCTGTCGATTTGTATTCAAAATGAATTTTACAGTTTAATTTACAGAACTATAAAATTGCACTTTATATTTGTATTCGTTACCTACCTTCTCCATAGTTTTCCACCTTTCTGTGATATATAAAACAGGGAAAAATAAATAGAATTATCTTTTGAAAAATATATTACAATAACCTAGTTGTAGAAGTATATTTATAAAGGATAATGTGATTGTATTCAGAAGTAACAACTCATATTTAAACTCCTGCTTAAACGATATTATCATGCACTTGTTAAAGGTTCTTATTAACCCTTAATAAAGTTCACCTTTTTCAGTAGTATTTCCTTAACATCTTTAGGGTTTTATCCAACTGTTGACCTGTTTTATCCAACAAGACCTTGTATAGGATCTTTTTATCAAAATGCATCAATAAAACGGGGAACAAATTAAGGATGCCACACCAAAATCGACAAAAAGACAAGAAGAACACATGCATGACAACGCACTTAATACATATTACAACATTAAAGGAGCTGCAGGAATGTCTGGCAGGTACTTGTAACTACTTGCATGTGACAACTTCATAAATTGTTCACATATCTCAAGCATGGTGGTTAGACTAAAGCTGAATCGTGTAAAAAACACATCCAATACCCAAAACCATCTGGCAAAAATGTGATGGCCTGATGAGAGCTAGACAGTGCTTGTTGAACATAATTCTAAAATATATGTTTGGCACAAAACCAAAACAGCTTATCAGCCAAAGAATACCAAACCCATTTTAGAGCATGGTGATGGTAACACCATGTTATGGAGATGCTTCTCTTTAGCTTGGGCCAAGGATCTAGTCAAGAAATCATTTTTGGTCCAAATCCCATTCTATTTTGGCACAAAGATCTCTACTATACAGATGAAGATAAAGAACATTTCACCTTCCAGCACGATAACAACCCAAAGCACAACTCCAAGTCAATAAAGAAGAAGATCAGTGTTTTGGAATGATTACATCCCTCTGGAAACTTGTGAGATGACTTGAAGAAGGCTGTGCACAGGAGATTCCCTGCCAGTTTGATTGGTTTGGAGCATTGTGAAATAAACAGTAAAATAAAATTACTAAAGCAGGATGTGCTAACTTGGAAGGCTCTTACATAAAAAGACTGAGCTATGTATTACAAGTAAAATATGCATCAACAAAGTACTGGTAAGGGATATTTACAGTTGTGCAACCCAGTTCAATTTTGCTATTGCACCAAATGCAACTTACTGTGATCACTGCTGGTGGATGCCTTTACTTTAGTAATGTTATTCAACATTAGTACAATTTAAATAAATTCCAACCACACTGTCTTTTACATTGTTTCATTCAGTCAGTATTGTTTCCTTCATCCTATAACAATATATGACAAAAAGCAAACAAACCCCCCAACAATATAGAATAGCCAGTTGATCTAATCTACTATGTTTTTGGACTATAGTAGGAAACTGGAGCATTTTGGAGGAAATGACTGGCAAGCATGAGGAAAACATGTAAACTCCACACAGAAAAACCATGAGGTTTGAATCCAGAAACTTCAGTGCCAACCAATGCACCACCATGACACCACTGGGAATCCAAGAAACCATAGTTTCCACCCCCCAAAAAAGCTGCTTATCTAAACAACCTTCACCTGAAGTCGTAAAGCATCCACAATTGCAGTATCTTATACAGAAAGTAAATATCTTCATGTAGCATAAGCTATAAATATTATTGATTACAAATAGGTGAGATGGGCCACTTTTCAGTGACGTATTTTAGTTAGCTTAGCCATGACACTTCTATGCCACCCCAAAGTAATAATCATTTAGTGAGGTTTATTGCAAGACTGGGTGGGTGTACAGAAAAAGCACAAACTATCAGTGCACAAGAAAACACATTAATCTGTTCCAAATGAATTTGAAAATGTTACATAAGCTGAGGAGCTTTTATTTTTAACCACACAGTATCTTGTTTTAACTCCCCACTATATACACAGCACAATGTCCTCTATTAACTGCAATTTCAACATTCAATTGGTTGAAAATATGGCATAAAGCCTTCAAACTTCACTTAAAAGGTAAGAGAATTGGTCTTACCCAACAAAAGGATAGCAGAGATGATATTTGAGAAAATGTCTCCCCACTTTAATGTTACATGCGGTCTTAAGCAAGTCTGTGTATAAAAGAGAAGCTGCATTTACACCACCCATTCTTGCTTACAGTCTAGACAATTTGGTCAGCTAGGTCAATGCACATGCCCCCCACCAGATGTGCCCTGTGTGCCATGCCTACTTCTCTAATTGCGCACAGAGAAAAGGAGCCGTATACTCACTTTTCAGATTAAATGTCATCACATGGCATCAGGGCATAGTGGAAGCATATGTTGTATTCTTCAAATTGTCAAGGTAGTTTAAAGGGGCAATTTGTCATTTTGTCATGGTGGGGTCTTAGAAACTACATTTTTAACCCAAAAACAGATTCCACTCCAGCTATAACATAAGTGGGCATGGTACATTTTACTTTAAATATTTGGAAACACATTGTTTAAGTGCACACCTTGAGGAAAGATCACTATTTTAGCTTCCCAAAGCAAAAGCAGAATCTTGTTTGCCACCAACAACTTAAAAATGACATGGGGTTAACATCAGACTTCATTTACATCAACAGCCATTAGGCAACCTATAATTTCAGCTAATCAAAACATCAAAACTCCACATAGAAATGCCTGAGCGCAGGAATCGAACCCAGGACCTTCATGCTGTGACATCAGACAATGCATGCTGTCTTGGAGTTGGGAACTGATGAGCCACCAATTCAAACTCTATCCCCCTCCTGTTCCCTTGTTATGCATGGTGTCTCTACATGCCTCACTACTGCCTTTCACCTAGACAAGCTACTTTGCCCCGATGATGCAAAATGGCTGGCCAAAAAACATAGTGGCCTAGTGTGGGGGAGGGAATCACATTTATTTATTTATTTATTTATGTATGTATTTATTTATTTATTAATCTATTTGTTTGTTTGTTTGTTTGTTTGCTTGTGTTGGTTGACTAAGCAAATATTAAATTATTATTATTTTTGCTTTGGGAAGCTGAAATAAGGATTTTTCCTCAGGTGTGCGCTGAACTATATGTTTTCTATGCCTTTAAAAATACAACTCTCAAGGTGTATGAAATTTCAGTAGAGGTGTTGTGGTGAGGGCAGAGTTATTAAGTGCAGTTTACCTCATGAGCAGATAAATATTACATGGCTTTTATTAATGTACCATTTATTACGGTTTGCTGTGTGCTAATGATAGGAAGCTTGCAAGGGTAAATACCAGGACAGCTTTAGAGCCATTGTGATGCTGGATGAATTTATTCACCATGCATGGCCAGGATCATGGTAGACCTGGAGCCTATTCTAGAAACACTGAACAGGAGGCAGGGATATGTAAGGCAAAGCTCACTGCAAGGCAACATACACATACATTAACATTCATCCACCACTAGGGGCAATTTAGTGTACCCTGCCTATTTACCATCATGTTTTTGTGAAATGTGACGAAATTGGAAGAACCCAAAGATAACCCACGTGAAGTGGGAAGAATATGTCAAACTGTCTTATATCCTTGACAATATTGCAGTGTTGCACCACTGTTGCAACAAGAGTGAGTACAAGGAAAAACTGTGCTAATATATAAAAAGTCTAAATTCCTTTACTACATGATAGTACAGAGCTTTTTTGGAGATTAGTATGACTACTTAATGACCTCTGAATTTAACTTATGTTTGATTTCCAAGAACCGGTAGGCACTAGTTCTTCAATTCCAGGTGCACAATGACACCCCTAACATATATTATATATTATATTAACTAAATTAAGGTTTCAAAAGAACAGAGAGACGCATCACTGGCATTGATTGCATGTAACAACATGGACTACACAGCATGCACTCACAATTAGGAGTAGCAGCATGTGTGAGAAGCACCCTTTTATATATATTTTTTCTTGTTGTTTTGTTGTTCTGAATAATTCCAGCAGTATAATTTGGAAGAATATAGGCACTGGACAGGAATATGAATTTTGCTGGATTTTGACAGATAAAATGGAAATTAGTGTGCAAAACATCTGATAAAAAGGTCACATCATGAAATAATCATCATTTAATTGTATATGCATGAAGAGAGGGAGATAGGAACCAGGAGAAAGAGTGAGGACATCCATATCATACTGAAGCTTTTCTCGGTGTGCTTGTTTTTTAGGTGGAAATGATTACAAATTTATTATTTTAATTAAAGTTATTATTATACATATATATCTACCTACCTACCTTCCATCCAAACAACAACAATAAAGTATAAATGAAACTTATCAGAGTGTTAAAAAGGTGTTTTTTAGGTTTTTAATTCAACTTAAATAAAGTCATAGTGCATGTATATCTTTTTTAAAACAAGAATAGCAAAACAAAGCATTCGATTATTCTGTTTTATTTTTGTTTCACCTGGTGCACAGTACACTAGGTAAGAAAAGATATTTTTAAAGTAATAATATCTTCAGTGCTGAATATATTTTATGCTCTATTGTTCCAGCATAAACAGTCAACCTGGAAATATGCTACAGGCTAGTATTTGGTGAAGTTGTATATCCTGGACTATTATTCTGTTTATCATATAAGATATACCTGCGATCAAATGTAAAGAACAAATTCTGTGCACTTAAGTGACTTATCACCCAAACAGCAGCAAATGGAAAATCCTGCTGCTTTTTTTTTGCAGGCATGGCTTCTAATTTAGTATGAGTCTCATGCTGTTTTTAAAAATGCATGTAATTTTAATCTAGGTAATTGCTGAAAAATTATCTGGAACATTTATGTTTGTTAAATAATTCAATCAGAAATTATAAAAAACAAGCAAATATATGACATCAAATTATATCTACTGTTCTAATGACAAAAGACATACAGTTGATATGCGACGATATCTATTATTCTTATTGGCCCTGGATTACTTTTGTTAACGACTGCAGCCCTTTTTCAAGTGTACTTTTTCCCTATACCATACAATGTTGAACTTTTCTAATCCATGAACAAAATTCCTTTGATCTTCCTTTTCTAGGTCATGTAAAAGACAAGTGTGACATAAACTCATTATGCCAACACATTTATAATTAGGTTCATTTTAATTAATATTTTCTCTAATTTGTGCTCACACTGCTGGCAAAACATATTTTTTTTAAATAATCACTCAAGGGCTGTAATTCAAAAAAAAAAAAAGAAAGCAGTAGATAGTCTATTATGAAACGCTCCCTGAGCGGGCTGAGCACCTTCCTCCTCTTCCTCCTCCTACTCCTCCTCCTTCTGGGGAAGTGTGTTCTTGCATGAATCGACTACAGTAACATCCCACACTGTGCATGTGCGTAGGCACTGAGACCATGAAATGAAATGTCAGACCATTCGGAGTAAAATAGCTCTAGTAGATATCAGCACTGATAATAGTGTTAAGTGAAAAAAAAAATGATTTCTATTTGGCATGTTTAAAGTGGTTTACTTTTTTAAAGTATACATTTAAAATAATGTCTTGAATTTTTTTTTGCATTTATCAAAGTCTAGTATACAAGACTAATGGACAGTAAAATGCTAGTAAAAACTTAATGTTTTAATACTTGCCTTGATTTGCATGGAAAGCAAACATATGACCAGACAAACAGAATCTTACAATCATACCATACATGATTTCTGTAATAAGAGTCCTACACTAAAGAGTGCGAAACAACTGCACAACTTATTCCCAATGCCATCTCCAAATTTCTCGTGGATGATATAAATATGCTAATCCATTATTGCCTTTACTCCAATCCTCGGTACTCAGGTGCAACCGCAGTGTATTGGGAACTCTCTTCAACCTTTCATTCATTTCCCCCAGGCAAGCTTTTTGCTAGCCAGATAAGTCAGGCTTTTTCCCCTCCTCACATATTTTAATGTCACTGCATATGTGAATAACACTTTTTTAGAGTTTGTTTATAGACCTTGAGCTTCAGCATTAAAACAGAGGCCATATTAAAATGAAGAAATTTTCTTGGGGCGCTTTTCCACCTATTAATCTATTTTCCTAGTCTGAATCAAAGCAGAGGCGCTCACTTTCTTGCAGTCAATTTGCATTCTCTCTGCGACAGGAGTGCACTCTATTTCTATAAATCTACAACTGTATTAATGTGGTAACACCAAAATTGATGTGTACAACCTGTTCAAAATCCTATTTCCAAATTGCTTGTGAATAATATAAATACATTTTTTGAAGGTTAATAGCATGCTGTGGAAACCATAAGGGTGTTTTAAGAACCCTGCAATGGCGTCGTCTCTCTTACGTTTGATTGAAAAAAGATTACTTCTAAAGGTAAGAAGTTTAGAAACAAAGCTCTTTCTGCCTGAACGAGTGTAAGATTTGAAAGTGTTCCAAGACCAGCATTTGTAAGCCATCTCAGGATGATGGTCCTTGGTCTGCAGTAGAAGTGTACCAACAAGGTAAATGCTCCAGGGTTACAGGCTTCTGCAAAGACAGAGATGGTTAGAGTTCTCTGTTTTTTTTTTTCAAGAAAACCATGAAATATAATTTTTGCAGCATTCAGCAGGGCCTGCGTCCTCCCCTAGGGTCTCCTTCTGGTAAGATGTGCTTCATATAACTCTAGCAGGAGAAGACCAGGGGCATCCTTGTAAGCTGACGAACCATCTGATCAGTTCAAAGGAACGTCAGTTCTTTTCCATATTCATTTATAAAAAAAATTCCCAGTCCCTAATAATAAAGACAGCTCTGAGTAATGCTTTAATTAAAGGCTGCATATATAAGACTGCATGACCTATATAAGTTTGTCCTCACAACTGACATAAATCTTACATTATATAAGCTTAAAGCTGTCATAGATTCTGCTTTTGTCAATTCTGAGCTTGTATTGTTGTTTATGTTGTTGTTGTTTACAAGAGTTTTTGTTATGGCTTGCAAGGGATTGTCATGACAATTGATTTGGTACTATAAGATGTCAAATTCATCATAGTGACAAACAACCACTATATTTTATTCTGTCAGTAGAAATACACATAACTCTGTCCTTACGTTGTCATAGTATTGTCTTATGTATGTCATAATCAGAAAAGCAGTCAAATGAAATGAATAGGCGTACACTACTAATAAAGTCTGAACTTAAAATTTAACCAAATGAAAATTTATGAGAGTAAGTACCAAGAAACAAGGTTTTACACGATGGACAGCTCGCCAGTCTATCGCAGGGACAACACACATGCAACAGCCAATTAGCCTAGTGTGCACGCCTTTGGATTGTGGGAGGAAACCAGAGTATCCAGAGGAAACCCATGTAAGCCTGGGGAAATCATGCAAAGTCCTCAAAAAAACAGCCTTGCCAAACCAGTGACACAAACCCAGGACCTTCTTGCTGTTCTTGATGGATGTGTTAACCACTACACCAGCATGCTGAATATATAGGTGTCATGTAGCCCTTCATGTGAGGTAAACACTACATAAAAACCACTGAGGACCACTTCGCAGGGTCACTTTTATATAAAGCTAACTGCTTCTTGCAAGCTTTCCTTTGTTGTTAACAAAAGATTTTTCAAGTGTGTATTAATGCGCCTAGTTTAAAGTCAGAAGGTGTTTGTAATGAATGCTGTCCTCCCACTATTATTACCAGGGATTTCTCTCTGTCACATGTATTTAAGCATTTCCTCTTTCACACTGTACACCAGCTTGCAAAGAAGTCACTGGTGTGCAAATGATGAGCCATTGCATGTTTGCGTAAGGCTTCCAGATGGGAAGAGCTTTAAGCACACTCTACTCCATAACCCGTCACAGATTTGCATGCTGTATAGGCTTTTTGGATTGGAGCCAGTGCAATATGACCATTTATTTAATTAAAAACTTTCAATGCAGCACAATACCTATTTTGATGGATATCTGACTTGAAAAAATGCAGCATTACAAGAGCAAGGGTGATAGGGCTTTTTGCACACACATACGCTATATATATATATATGTGGTATAAGGAAAAAAAACAAAAGACTACATT
>JBCNYG010000002.1:15581282-15605043 GCA_039654305.1 Porochilus rendahli | reverse complement strand
ACTGATCCAAAGGTCTGGGGTTCAAGCCCCACTATCAGCGGGTTGTCACTGCTGTCCCCTCAGTGCAGCTAACCGGGTTATCAAAGGCCAGCCATGTCTCTCACTGTCTATAGTGAGAGGCATGTATAAGAACCATTGCTGATTTTCATCAAGCATAGCCATCAAAATGTTTCTGCCCTGCGATGGCCTGGCGAGCTGTCCAGGGTGTACTCTGCCCTCGCCCAGAGTCGGCTGAGAGGGGTGCCAGCCTTCCCGCGACCCTAATTAGGAATAAGCGGTTCAATGAATGTTTTTGAAAACAAATATGTCCCTTCATGATTTTAATGCAAAAAAGGAAATGTTGCCAAAATGTACCTTTATTAAATTCATCACAAAAAAGCAAACAAACAAAAAACATTTTACTTATCATGCATTGTATTTAAATATATGAAATTCATATTCAAATACTTCTATTAGCTCCTAAGCTCCATAGCCCCATCTTGCACTAAGGCAGTGAAAATCTGAAGGGCCTGTTGTCATCAGGGAAGAGGAAAGGTCAGGTCCTGCTGGGGGAAATGAAAAGTCTGTCCCTCATTAACTCAGCCCTGGCCTACGTAATGCTTTGTCTGAAAATGTCACTTTAGTGAAACTACTTTCAATGTCACCTCGTCCAGTCAGTGCCAATTATATAGTGTTTACCCCCACCTGACTCAACCACCCTAACCCTGTACGCCATTGTTCCTCATGGAAGATGAGAGAAAAAAAGAAGGATTTCCAAGCAATCACACTGAATTTAGATTAGGTTTTTAAGTATAATCATAATCTACAGCATACAATATGGAAGAAAGTCTACTTGGTGTTTTTGGTAATTTGCTGACAGTGACATGTAGCAATGAGTTAAATATAAATATGAACCTCTGATATTCATTGCTTTAGGATTTTTTTCTTCTTGAGACTTGCTTGGTTTTAACTGACTACTGAAGCCATCCACAAAATAAAAATCATAAAGCATGAATGACATCTCATTGTCGACATGTATCAATCGATAAAGGTGTACAAAAATAACATCCAAATCATTCGATGCTCCAAGGAACATTGTAAGGACCAACATCAACAACTGAAAAAAATGGGTACCTCAGTGACAACTAAGAAGAGGAAAGAAAAGAAAACTTGTCATGGATGCAGCGAAGAGACTCACAGGAACATTCAAGTGGCTGCAGCAATATCTTGGCACTTGCTGGTCACTTCATGCATGTGACAACAATCACTTATCATATGTGGGCAGTGAAATATATAAATAAATAATGTCCAAGCCTACCTTAATCACCTTGAACCATTAGGCAAAATATGTTATGGTCTGATGAGAACAAGGTAGAAGGTTTGGGGCATAATTCTTAATGATATGTTTTCTACAAAGCTAGTTTATTACCCAAAGAACACGATACCCACAGTATAGTATATTAGTGGCCGAAATATTTTGTGAGGTTGCCTCTGGGACTGAGCTGTTAGTATAGGTAGAGGGAATCATTGATATCAGTCTGTTTTGGCACTTATTTTACTTTCCAGCATGACAATGTCCCAAAACACAAATTAAACTAAACCAAGGAATGGTTTCAGATGATAAAGAACAACATTTTGGAACCCAGCATCGAATGAGTCTACTCAACTCTCTCTTACAAGTAAGAAGTGCTTAATAAAACAACGTATAATATAAGGAGTGTGCATGCTTATAATCCGGGCATGGCATTTCAGTGTGGAGTCTGTATGTTCTCCCTTGCTTGTGTGGGTTTCCTCCCATAGTCCAAAGACATGCACATCAGGCTAATTGGTTGTTTCAAATTGCCTCTAAGTCTAAGTGTGAGTGGCCTGCAGTGATCTGGTGAGCTTCTCAGGGTGCACCCTGGCTTTGCCCAGTGTTGGCTGCGATTGGCCCCGTGAGCCTACTAACTAGGCCCAACACTGCTTAGCTTCAGCCCCAGATCAGCTCGAATTGGGCATTCACAGGGTGGTATGGGCATGTAGTATGAACTACTATACCCAAAAGTTGCTATGAGAAAGTGATTATGTGCAATTTAATGCCATCAAAGCAGAGATCCTCTGTTTCAGCCAGTTGAGGACCAAATGATATCATATGTCATATCGTAATATTGAGTCCTGACCCAGCCTGGGACTCGAACCTAAGACATTCCTGCTGTGAAGCGGATGTGCTAACCACTGCACCACTGTGCTCCCAGATCATATAATGTAATCATATAACGAGATTATACAATATTATCACTCTTAAACACACACCCAAACTATCTGTGTTGTGTCAGAAAACGTGCTCATTTTAGGCCAGAAGTCAGAGAGTAAATTAACAAACAGTGATGACTAGTGAGTCATTTTTATGGCACTGCAATGATCGTTCTGCACCTCAATAAAAGAAATACTGTGGATGTGAGAGAATATAACTATAATATTTGTCTCACATCAACCTGAACTCTATGAGGTGTTAAATCGACAGTGAAAAGGGTCCCAATGACCTTATATTCTGCTCCTAAGTGTTTTTGACAGTCTCTAGACACCATCTGGGAGGCCCAGTGTATCGTACAGTGACAACGGAAGCCATACAGCTTGTGTTTTAAATGTGCTTAATTTATAATTACTGCATGAGGTCTTATTTAAGTAGACTCGGCTAAAGTAAGAATGGGTACAATAACAATACTAGAGTTTGACATTTCTGATACTCTAGAAGGTCTGATGGTTAATGGCGAGAAAATTGACTCTGTTTTGATCTTCTTCAAATGCCACTGTTGGTTTGTTTTACATTTGAGACCTTTTTTACCACAGACTACCTGTCCATTTAAATGGCTTTTTGTCTGAACTGGTTTCATATGGGGTTTCATGCAGACAGTTAAAGTATCAGAAAGAATTAATCAAAAGAACCCAATGTATAAATACACCACCTGTGTTTCATTGTTGCAGGGTGATACGGTAATAGTTTTAACTACAGGAGCAGGATACAGTGACCAGTCTCCCACAGGAGGATGTGTCTCCCTGTTGTGCTTAGATCAATAGTAGCTTTTACACGTGTTACACCCGTTCACTGAACCATGTACGAGCCTCTGGGGATATGCTTATTCCCTGCAGCTGATAAACTCTGAGACGTCTACACACAGGGAATCCCCTGCGAATTTGCTTCTCCCTCTTTGTCATGTTGAGGCGACGCATTCTTGCCTTTTTCCGGTTTGAAAGCCTTCAGCACGCTTAGCTGCAGACTGAACAGCGACAGTTGTGCTGTAATTGACAGATGAGTCAATTCCTCCAGATCCCATTCTGCTGGTAGCAGCAATGGCTGAAATAACAATATGCCGTTTGAAGGTCTAGATGAGACGAAGGCGGGTTGCCTTTGACAGACGGCCGCTGGAGCTCTGTGTACACAGCTTGAAGTCAACTCTGAGACTGGAAGAAACATTTTCAGTGCTTGCAGAGTTGCTAGCAAAAGATGTCTTCCATTCACACCTTGTCTGATAAACAGTAAGGTGGGCCTTGTTCCAGCCTGTTCATCAGACTCTAGCTGGGATTCGATTTTTTTGTGGTGCACCTCTTGCATGCATCCTGTGGGCTTTTTCTTCTTTCTGTCGATGGTGAACATCTCTCTTTTCCTTTTGGACTAAGCTCAAGAACTTTGTCAGCACCCTAAGGGGCAACTCAAGCTTTCAGTAATTAGCTTGATTGAGTACACGAGTTCAACACAAGCAGTTGTTTACCCATTTTTGCCAGTTGTTATTCACATAATGTCCCAGTCATGCATTATAAAACATTTTTGTAATTAACATTTGCATTTTATAGTTCTTGGTTATGATACCACACATTTTTAATGTATTGTCCATACCTATGTTACCTTTTCTATTTTTTTGCCAGTGTTTTAAACCCTACCAGTGTCTGTACATTAAAATAGGACAACCACAGTTTCTGTATGATGTGACATTTTCATGTACAGCGAGTAAAACAAAATAAAACGATTTTCTCCACATATCCTTGCTTGTTAGGGGCCTGGTACCATGGTGCAGTCATTATACAGTGGCCATGAAGAAAAGGCCTGCTCAAGCACTCCATATTGGTAGTACTCCATAATGGTATTGTTGGGATTTGAACTCAGAGCAACTGGCAAGAATCTTCCTATAACCTTAAACAATGATTGCCCATAATGTCCCTCAATGCAGTTACTGTGACTGTTCCATTATGATATTTATTGCACCAATACAAGGAACCAAAATAAACATCTCCCTCCAATGTTCCATTCACTTTGTTGTACATGTGGGAAATTAAATCTACTGACGAATCAGCATTCCTCCTTCTTCCATAAAAATTAGACTCTTAGAATGCTTATTAGCTTGTTGTCTTAGATAACACTGCAGCTGATTCGGTCCTGAGCAAGAATTGATCAGTCAGTTAATTGCAAGAAATCCTAAAATTGAAGAACATGGTTGTTCTGTTCCTGTTCATAGTGCTTGGAGAATTTCATGTGGATTTTCTTAACAAAAGACATATAGCTGTAAACTGCTCCAAATCCAATTATCTGTGCATGTAATTACATTTAAACCGAAAGTTGGTATGACTTAAACCCTTTACAAGTTTTTTTACACTGGAAAATAGTCAAATGTACAAATATCAGCACTCACTGCACTCCCTCATCTTTAAAATCCAGTACTCCATTTCATGACATAATAAGTGTGTTACATACATGTGTTCATTGTTTGCTTCTATTTATTAATTTTTTTGCCCTGTAACTGGCTATTTTCTAACATACTACATTTATTTGACCTTATTTCCAAAATATATATATATAAACCAGTACCCTAACTACTATGATTCTGACCATTATGTAAGGTTCTGAGTGTAAGTACATTCATTTTACTTTTATAAAAGCTTCTATTCATCTCTTAAGGAATATTTAACCAGTATTTGGACATGTATATTTGTCATATATTGCCCTTTGTAATTTGACTGAAAATTATTTTCAGTGGAGTGCCATAATTCTTCTTCCCCACAAAAATTATTTCCTTCAGAGTGCTGGCTTCATTTTTGAATACCGTTCATGAGTGTTTACCCAGTAATCAGGTTTCCTATTAAAGCAACAATCAAAGATTTCAGCTGAATGCAGCAATTGCCCTGATGGTTCATTTCACTTTTTATTTTTGACCAAATAATTCAGCTGTTTAAACTAAAATTGGTGCACAGTAGGTACTGTATATTTTGCAAATGAGGCATTTTGGCTGTTCTTTAAAAAGTCTTTGTTATTTGGTGGAATCTGAAATATTTTCTTCCCTAGGGGAACTGGTCATGCATGTTAAATAAATTAGAATCAAGTTTAATGTAGCTGATTCCACAGCACTGTTCAATTCACATATTTGAGTGGTTAAAAGGAATTGATTACTATTAGAGCATGTGGATAAAGCATATAACATATCTTCACTTATTCAATGGAAATGATGATCATGATGGTGGCATAGTGGTGTAGTGGTTACCATGTCTGCCCCACAGCAAAAAGGTCCTGGGTTCAAGTCCTGGGCTCAGATAGTTCTGTGTGGAGTGCTCCACATGCTTACATGGGTTTCCTCTGGGTACTCCGGATTTCCTCCCACTGTCAAAAGACATGCACGTTAGGCAATTGGCTGTTCCATTACACTGCAGGTGTGAATGTGTGTCCAAATAGTTCTGAATAGTGTAAAACACCCTTTGGTCTGACAAGCAGAGTGTAACCTGTCTTTGCTCAGAGTTGGCTGAGATAGGCTCCAGCCTTCACGCAACCTTAATAGGATTGAGTGGTTCGGCAGATGAGTGAGTAAGTGATTAATTGACTCTTGTATTTAAGAGGCATACAATACTTTGAGATGTGTTTCATTGGAAAATAATCAATCCTGTGGTGGTACGAGTGACTCTACCTTGTGTCTGACTGCTTGAATTCATAAAGCTGTTGATTATTTTTTCTTTAACTGAAAATGTGGTCCAGTTTTATTTCTTACTTGATCTGTGCTTATAATGGAATCTTGTCCAGAGTCCTAGAGGTTTTAGAAGAGGACTATAATATTTTAAGAGTCAGAGTGACATCTGCTTGGGTGTGCTGTGCTTGTGAAGACTCTGATGAGCTCTTGAGGCATTTCAGCCAGCTCCACCCACAGTGCCAGAGACACGGAGGAGGCAAATCTCTGCTCTGTGAAATAACTTAAGCACATGCTGCACATACGTATGCACGGTCAGCTTCCTGTACCATTTTCCAGTGAAAGCTGTATTCATAAACCAAGCTAATTTTATACTTAATAAATACATAAAAAAAATATTAGTTAATACTGTGCATTAGTTTTGCCATCATCATCATCATCATCATCAACAGCAAAAAGCTGAAGAAATCATTGCTGGTAGAGCCATTTTGGAGCATGCCATAGGAAAAGGGGATGGAACTTGAGCATAGGTCAAGAAGAGTAAGCTGTTCTATGCTCAAGTTCCACTGGATCTTTGACTGTTGCCTTCTACTGGATAAGTACATTAAGAGCAATTCTGTAAGGTCAAGATAGCCTGCTGGTTTGAATTTCGCAAGGGCGTGCTGCTCTTTTCTACAAAGTGAGAACTCTGCCAGTTCTTATTGCCATCTGCCCTCCTCTTCCAGTTCATCAGAACAGCTCAAGATGGCAGGCCCAGGTGCCAGGGCATAGCAACTCAGCAGATGACAGTTTTGAACTGCTGCTGAGAGGTGTTGGCCCTCTGCCAGGTCGAGCTCATGGCAACAGTTCTTCATTCATTAGTGCCCTCTCACACCTTCGTTGTGCATGGTGTCAATCTCTTTGAGGTATGGTCTTGCAATCAACGCCTTTGATGATGCAGACCAAAAAAGCAACAGGAAATAACAATTCAGCTGCAGATTTTCAGCCATAGGACCATATGTGGCCAAGAGCTAAGGACTTGTGTTATTGGTGCAGCAATATTAACAGATATGAGGTTCAACTGATCTGTGAGTTTAATATGGAGGAGCCAGTGGAGATAGGACCTGCTGGGAGAGACCAGCTGGAGGAATAGGACCTTAGATGATCCTTCATTTCGCCCGACAGATCAATCATGTCTGAAAAGTTTTTATTCTTTGTTCCCTCCAGGGCTCCATTACCCCAATACCACCACCCATCATCACCAGCGCTGCCACTTTCTATCTTTTTAAACATCTCTTGCGAGGATTATATCTCAAAGCGTGATGTCCGATGTCCTACATTCATCTCTTTCAACCATTTTACAATCATTGAAAGCCAGTCCTATCAAAGCCAGGACTGAGCATTTAAATAGTGAGTTGCATGTCAGTGTGTCCCTTGTAAAAATGGTCCTCATTCCTTGCCCTTTTGCAGCAGAATGTGCAAAGCTACTAAATGTGACTTCACTTATCATAGATTGATATTGACTCCTCAATATTACAGGCAGGAATCATAAAAAATATCCAATCATGTTCTAGTATGCAGTTGATTCAGGCAGCATAGTTTTACGGGGGGCGGGACATGAGTGCGTCAGGGGCATTTCTAATTTGCATGGTCATAGAATAATATCTCAATGCAGATAATAATGTAATATAACAGCCCTGCATATGTGTTTATTATTGATTACAATGAATCAGTTTGCATTTAATCTCGCCTTATAGGCCTATGCTATAACAATTCATGCTTCCAAATACAGTTATGCAGGCCATTTTGAGGCTGGAATAATCTGCCCTTGAACTTATTTTTATTATATTTAATGTGCACCACATAGCTCAGCTGTTTACTCTTTTAGTGACATACATACAATAGCAACAGTAAATTTGCAGTAACAGTATTTTTACAGTAAATTTGCAAGAATAAAAAGAAAGGAGAAATAGATATGATGAATATATCCCACATTTTAAACACTCATCAGCCTGTGCTTTCAGTAATAATGGTGATCCTTTTAGGGCGAGCTGTGATTTTTTTTTAAGCAGGTATCTGCAGATATGAATAATAGACAGCTGTATGACTCAGCCTGTGTGCAGTGAGAGAAGCATCGGTGGGATGGGACTGCACCTGCAATCCAAGTGCCTTTTGAAACTTAGCTATAGTAATTTTAAAGAAATCCTTCAGTCCTTGGACCATAGATTAAGCAATAAATTCACAGCTCTGAGTGTACCTTTTTCCAATGTTTCTGCCAGAACCATTTTTGTTCTTTAATATTAACAGAAAGATGACATTTAGTCATTCGATCAGTGTGGGCAGTTTCACACTGATTCATAGCAGTCACATCCTTTTGAAAAATTGTTTCAAGAGGTTTCATGCATAATTCTTTGTCTCATCAAGTATGAATGGGCAAAGAAAATGAATTTACATGTCATGTTGTTGGAATGAGGTTAAACAACATGAATCACAGTGCAAAATAGTCCATTCAAAGGTTAAGTTCAAAAAGATCATTTCAGATGAATGTCTCATTCATGACGAAAGTGATTTCAAGTGCCTATCTTGAGCCTGTGCCAATCTGGTGAACTTGAGGAGCAAATCTGAATCACTTGGCAATAGGCTGGTCTCCAAAAAACGAAATTTGAGATATTTCTTGGGACAGGGTCAGGTTCACACCACTAATCCACACCATTTTAGAGAATTTTATTGAATATTAACCATGCCACACGCCACTGAGTCGGCATACATTGTACTTGAGCCAAGAAGTCGTAGCACTTGCATTCTTCGACTTGCATTCTTGAAGAAACCACCATAATTGGGGCTCGAGCTGATTGGATGAGAAAAAAAGCAAAGTTCATGGGATGGACGCACCAGGTTTCAGGAATCAAGAAACATCGCTTCAGGGTTAGTTGTGATTAATGATCGGGCAGAAAGGGGAGTAACACTAATTCAAGACTACAACAGTCTACTTACAGAGGATGAACAGCAAAAACAAGCGCCACTCCAGGTCATATCTACTCACAGAAAAATGTACCCATGCAGTAGAATAACAAAGAATAAACATATAATTTTAACAGTACTGTACTTAAGACTATTTGTGTGTTTTCCAGAGGCTTGGAAAGCTGCCTAGAAACTGGATTTATGTTATATTTATTGAAGTCAATATATTGTTGGTTAGTAAAATATGGCAGAACTATTAAATTTTTATTGAACTTTTGTTTTATTGCAGCACTAAAATGCAGCACAGAAGCTACTGTGATGTTTTTTTAAGAAAACCCCCCGATATCATAATTTGCTGTAATATGTTGAAAATTTGTATTATTGTTTAAAATATAAAGGGCCGTGACATGGTTACTTACTGATGGATTGCTTTCAATTTTGGTGTCATTTTTTTGGGATCAAAAGGAACAAACTAGGCCATTTCAACACAATTAAATGTTTCCCCTTAAACCGCTCGAGTGTTGCTTTACCAGCATGCGTTGGGTCATTGTCCTGCTGGAAGGACTCAATAATGAACCTCTGCCCCAGTCTCAAATCACAGGCAGGCTAAAACAGGTTTTGCTTAGCAATATCGCTGTATTTAGCACCTTTCCCTCAACTCGGATCAGTTTTCCAGTCTCTGTTGCTGAAAAACATTCCCACAGCATGATGCTGCCACCATCTTGTTTCACTGTGGGAATGGTGTTCTTGGGGGGATGGAATGTGTTGGTTTTGTGCCAGATACTGCATTTTCCTTGGTGACCAAAAAGTAAAATTTTAGTTTCATTTGACCAGAACGCTTTCCTCCATTTGGCGAGTCGCCCACATGCCTTTTCGCAAACTCAAAACATGCCTTCTTATTTTTATCACTAAGTAAAGGCTTTTTTCTGGCCACTCTTCCTTAAAGCCCAGCTCTGTGGAGTGTACAGCTTATTGTTGTCCCATGCACAGATACACCAGTGTCTGCTGTGGAACTCTGCAGCTCCTTCAGTGTTACCTTTGGTCTCTGTGCTGCCTCTCTGAATGCCCTCCTTGTCAGGTCTGTAAGTTTTGGTGGGGGGCTTTCTCTTGGCAGGCTTGTTGTGGTACCATATTCTTTCCATTTAAAGATGATGGATTTGATGGTGCTCCAGGGTATAATCAAGGATTTGGATATATTTTCATAACCAGTGGTTCATAAATTTTTTTTGAAAATGTGGTATCTCCATACCTAAACACTTAAAGTCATGTGAAAACACCAGAGCGGTATTTACTACATCTTTTTGTTTGTTTTGTGGTGACATGGTGGCGTAGTAGTCAGCACTTCAACCTTATAGCAAACCTCGTTCCTAGCAAGGCCATTTCTGTGTGGAGTTTGCATGTTCTCCATTACATAGACACAGGGTCTACCTGTGACCCTAAAAAGCATTTTTATGAGTGAATGTGGATTTATGGGATAAAATGAGAAATAATCATGCGCTTTTAGATTTACCAAGGTAAATGTGGACATAAGCTTAGTTTCACAACTTCTTGTTTTGACTCTTGCCTGTTTTTCTAATTCATGAATTTGAATGATCTTGCTTATATGTGCTCTGATCCACAATGTATATCTTTATTATACTAAATAAGTCACACATTGGCATTAGATTGGGATTCGATTACATACAATACATTTAAAGGTAAAGTTTACTCCTGTTATTACTTGCATTATAACAACAGTCATTCCCTCACCAGCCACTTGCTTTCCTTTAGAAGTTGTTACAGCACCTGTATGTTGCACAAAAAGTATACAACAGTCCACTACAAAAAAATAAATAATAAAATTGGGCAAATTGATAGGACAGCTGTGGTTGTATGGCCAGCATCTCACCTGCTGTGAAATGGAAAATGCCATCGTAGACCCATGTCGAGGAATTTTAAACATGTTCTTTTTTTTTTGTCTCGTAGGTAATTCTTGATGTCAAATCCATTTCTTAGTTTTTTGTGTGATGCCCCACAATGTCCTAAAGCTGTGTTATGCTAGACATGCAAATATTGTAGCTTTTTGTGTCATCTGATACTCTCCAAATTGTAAGGTTTTCTAACAATAGTCCTATAATTGCCCTATGATAAAATTTATATGACCTCCAGATGTATCCACATATATTGTATGACATTTATGTATGAGTGTAGGGTTTTTATTGACTTCTGCATCAGAGGGTCACAGTTCCTAACTGTTGTCTGGCAGATTTTATGTGTTAAACCAAAAAAACCCACACCATTTCTAACATTTATTTGTTAAAATAATAAAATATAGATAATGCAACTCACAATAAATACTCTCAATTATCCAGAAGAACAGCTGTAGAATCACTTGGCAGCCAAAATTGTTATAAAACATGACAAAGTATACCTGAGACTACTGGTGCATTTTTAACGACAAAGTCACTCTAGATAATGATTTTGTTTTTTTATAAAGTGATTTTTTAAAGAAATCTTTGTTTCACAGACATTCTAAAACTTTACAGCATGGTTAAGAGTTCTGTGCAGTACTGAATTTATTATACCTTTAACACACAGGCTGTATACTCTGTACAGTCAATATGGGCAGACATGAAGACTGAATAATACAGCAGTCAGTTAGTTAAAATTGGAGAGCACAGATGGCACAAGAGGTGGTATTGCATCAGGTTATTGAAATACACTGTGTAGCTGCCATGGCTCTTACTGTGGCACCGAGCAGGGTCTCAGTTCTTTTTTCTCCCTATTTGGCATGCAAATGTAGAGCTAGGCATTGTCCTTAGCATGGATCAAAAGGACTCTTCTCTAATACTTTTAAGACCTTATTAGTATGCATTACTGAATAAACAACGATTAAGCACTAATAGATTGCAGAATTTATAACATCCATCTGTTTGAATAATAGCTGTTAGATAATTCAACTTTTAATGAAGATGTGGGCTCTCACTTATCAAGTTTAAGTGCTATCTTACATGATTAGCTTTCTTGTCGATTTTTCCTTTTGAGTGACAGTTTTGTTTGTTCAGTTCTCTGTAAGTTTTCTAATATTTGACCCTGGTAACCATGGTACATTCAGAGCTGTCCTTTATATGCATTTTGTTTTAATGTGGCAAAGCACTGTTCTATTCATGAGGCATGAATTGGTTTACTGTTATAAACCTAACATATCTATTTACATTGTACAGTATGGGGGAAACTTTCAGACCATTTTTTGTGGGGGAAGTACTGTATATCCTCACTGTTTTAAACTCACTACTGTATTACATTATAGATGAGAAAATAAGTGGATTTAAAATGTTTTGCCACTTGTTTCATAATACTGCACAAACAGCAGAGTAGCATGCATAATTCTCTCTGTGATTTTCTTTGCAGTGGTGACATAAATGTCTGGCAATTGATCCAGTCATTTATAAACATCATCTTATATATCCATAAATAAAGTCCACTGTGTGCACTACTTAATACTTTCTTCACTTTGCTTTGTACACATTGATGCCTACATAGTCAACAGTCTACTCTCTTTTTTTTTCTCAATGAACTGCAATGGAAAATGGATCTTTTACTTTTTAATGGATCTTGTCCTCTTCCCTTCAGTTGAATTGGGTTTGCAGTTTGTCTGATGCTTATTTATTTTCCAAATTCTGTATGCTTATTTTATGCATACTGTATACTGCTCAGTCAGAGCTGTTTACATTTTCTTAGATCCTCAGTGAGTCATCTGTGACATTATCAAAATTTAAACTTGTTGTTTCTTGACTTGCTCGGAGTGTAATTTTCTGTGCTATGATCTGCCAGGGTAGTAAAATAAAAAGTCTAGCAGGCTAGATAAACTCATCAATAAGGCAAGTTTTTAAAGTGGTGGGTGAGTTGAGAATGGTGTCCATATTGATAACTATTATAGATAATACATTCACCTCCTCCAGGGTATACTTGTCAGTTTGTGGAGTATCTTTTAGTAAAGATGATAGGAATGAGTTCAAGAGAAAGCCATTCTTGCTGACAGCTTTCAGACTGTACAACTGTACTGACTTGCACAATATCAGGATCAGGGGGTTTATAGACTGTTCAGAGTTGTTTGTCAGTAAGTGAGAGTGGCAAGAAAAAGCTTTGGAAGATGAAATTAGGAAGAAACATTGAGTTGAACCAGATGTTAAAAAGAGCTTTTATCCTGGGCCACATCAACGTTGTTCTGAGTCATGCTATACGATCATGATACGCTTCTGGACATAATTTCCTGTTCAGTTTACTGACAGCAATACTTTAGGCTCTGAAAGTAGAATAGGATAATTTTCCTAAAGAAAAAAAACTGAACAAAAACATTAAATTTCATGCACTGTTAGGTCTCAGCTTAAAAGTACCATTTATTAAACTGTTTACAATTCAAACTGTCTTAAGGTAGTAACAATATCTAATATTATGAAAGACATTTAAACACTCACTTGTTAAGAACATACGGTACATATGTCCCATGCTTCCTTATTTCCCAAGTCTCTTATCTTTGCACTTACTTTACAACATGTTGTACAGTAGGTGTCTTCACTGGTTCTCTACTCCTGCCGACATATTTCAGGAATTCAAGTTAATGACTGAATCACACTAGGGGTCAAGGCCTGACATGGTTCTGAATGTTTTTAGATGCAGGTCAGCAGAGGGGCAACTATTTTAACCAGAGAACCAGAGTTTCAATATTGAGAGATGTAAGCCAACACTAAGGTGTGAATTCTGGAAAATGTTGAGGTTTTTTCAGTGGTATTTTTGTGCGCAGGCTTATGTTGGATGGTATAATTAGAACGCTTTGCAGTATAGAGGTGTAGATCAGTAAAGGCAAATGATAATACAGTGTTTTCCATGACTATTGCCATTCCTTTTAAAGATTTGTAAAAATAATTTTTCACACACACACACACAATAAAAAACAAACAAAAAAACAGGATCTTCCTTATAAAGGAATAAAATTATAATTATATAATATATTCCTTATTCCTGCACTTCCTATATAAGGGGGGGTACATAGCACAAAGAGAACACAAAAACCCAATTAGGGAGCAGTGTGTTCACTTACACACTTACAGTCATAATTCAGGAACTGGTTATAAAAAAGAGCTACTTGCCTGAAATGCCCGAACGCATTCATTTTCTGAACTGCTTAATCCCAATTAGGGTCGCGGGGAGGCTGGCACCCCTCTCAGCCAAGGGAAGAGTGCACACTGGAAAGCTCGCCAGGCCATCGCAGGGCCAAAACACACTGTCAGCTATGCAGCCTACACTTGACAAAAATGCAGCAATGTTTCTTTTACATGCCTCTCACCATAGACAGTGAGAGACATGGCCGGCCTTTGATACCCAGTTAGTTGCACTGTGGGGACAGCAGTGACAACCCGCTGATAGTGGAGTTTGGACCCCGACCTTGGGATCAGTAATCCAGCACCCTACCACCAGGCCACCACTGCCCCGCCCATACTCTTGGAACATATTTTTTTTAAGTGGACATCAACTGGATCTGTTACAAACTTGCCTGGAAGAGGACCCCTTGTATAGTGAGAAATATTCCTAACTATCAATATTGGTGAATTACTAGAAAAAAATAAAACCTTGGGGTTACAAAATCTCTAAAACCACCATTAGATGCCTCCATGCCAAGAGATTATTTGGAAAGTGTGCCTGAAAAAGCTTTTACTGTCAATAAACTACAAATATAAGTGCCTGGAGTTTACTACAACTTTGACAGGGACTGTGTTCTATGGTCTCATTAACTTTTTGGCAATTAAAAGTGAGTTTAGTGTAAAAGCTTTTCACTGTTTTGAGCAGTTAGCTGGAGGGAAGCAATAAAACGTTTTTCTCAGTACTGAAGTTGATATTGAGAAAGGAATACATCATCAGTAAGATGATGTCTGTATGTAACTTTTGAATGCAACTTGGTGTCTCTTGAGATCGTTTTTAAAAGTTAAGCCTTGAAATTAAGCTATTTTGAGCATATCCATGGAGAAAACCAGTTCTGACATCTCATCGTTTCATTTCTGTTTACAGCCGAGGTAATCAAGGTGAGTGTGAGTAGGTGTAGCGATATATGACATAAGTGTCAAAAGTCACATGATTGGAAAGATTGAAAAGGGTCATTGGAAGAGTAGTGTTTTGTGTGAATGCCTGTGTTAATGAGTGGCTGCATGGCTGGCTGTGTGATAGATGGTGTGACAGCTGCCATTGCCAGGAAACTAAAGACTGGGTCATTATTGAATCTTCCAGCAGGACAGTGGTCTGAAGCATATGTCCAAGTCAACACACAAATGCCTTTTAGCTGATCACAGAATCAAACTTTTGCCATGGCCATCTCAGTTATTTGACCTGATCCAGATTGGTGCGCCGAAGAGGAGATTGCACAAGGGATGGGCCTCGGACCCTGAATGATCTGAAGAGATTCTGTAAAAACGGAAAAGTATTGTCCATCCTTATAAAATGTTGTAGGAGCAGACTCTGTGCCTTTTTGTTGGCTGAGGGGGGTTGCAAAAAGTATTAAATGCAGTGGTACCAGTAACAATGGCACCTGTGTTTTTGCTGAAAATATTTATTTCTGGGTGTAGGATTTATTTTCTCTGAATAAATTTATTTCAATGAAAATGTTAAGTCAGACTTATTTAAAGCACATTTAAATCAACAGGTGTTGAGTCAAATTGTTGTACAAAAGGGAATAAAATTAACACATGCAAAAAAAAGGGATTTCCTGGGATGAGCAGGGGTAGTCTTTATGATTACGGCAGCTGAGAGGTGCATATCCACACGTGTACAATTATTAAGCAAGTTGCATTTTTGATGATTCATTTGATATTTTATCAACTACAGCTCTCTCACTCAATCCAAATGTTAATAAAGCTCAAACCTTTTTAAGAAGGTAAAAGTCAGGTTTATTATCTTTCTTAAGAGAATATATCAGTGTGCACAATTATTAGGCAAATATTGGTGCGCAGAATTATTAGGCAGCTAAATAAAAAAAATTATATTTTCCCATCTCACTTGTTTAATTTCATCTGCTAAAATGAAAACAATGAACAAACAACTTACAGTTTACAAATAAACATCTCTAACATTTCCGCAATAATATAATCAGTGACCAATATAGCCAGCCTTCTCTTCAATAACTCTCACAAGTCTTCCATTAATTGGAGTCTGTTAATTTCTTTATCTGTTGATCAACTTTTTGTGCAGCAGCAACTACAGTCTCCCAGACACTGTTCAGAGAGGCGTCCTGTTTTCCCTCATGGTAAATCTCCCGTTTAAGAAACAGCCCAATAGTACCCAATAGGGTTCAAGTAAGATAAAGAAGGCGGCCATGTCATTCTCCCGTCATCTTTAAGGCCTTTACTGGCAAGCCATGCAGTGGAGTACTTTGATGCATGAGATGAAGCGTATTGTCCTGCATAAAAATCATGGCCTTCTTGAAAGGTGCAGCTTTTTTCTGTACCACTGCTTGAGGAAAGTGTCCTCTAAAAGCTGGCAGCAGTTCTGGGAGTTGATTTTAAGTCCTTTTTCAACCCGAAAAGGTCCAACTCATCTTTCATGATACCAGCCCATACCAGAACCCCACCTCCACCTTGGCGTCTGAATTGGAGCTTTGTGCCCAACACTGATCCAGCCACGGGCCAATCAATCTGGTCCATCAAGAGTCACTCTGATTCCATCAGTCCATGAAACCTTCATGTCTTCATGTGCTTCTTGGCCCAGTTTTTACGTTTTAACTGATATGTCTTGTTCAGTGGTGGTCACATTTCAGCCTTCCTTACCCTGGTCCTGTCTCTGAGCACTGAACACCTGGTACTTCTGGGAACTCCAGGTAGGTTACAGTTCTGGAATATGCAGCACTGGAGGACGATGAGTTCCTTGTAGCTTCACACTTGATTTTTTTGTAAATCTCTGGAAGTTAATTTGTGTCTTTTTTTTCTCTCAACACTTTCTTTTGACCTGGTAGACTTTTTGTAAGAAAACATTAGATAGTTTTATGATCACAATACTTTATTGATCCCAGAGAAAATTATGTGCACACAGTTATTTACAATTTTTGACTTTTCAGAGTCAGTCAAACTTCTTTTTTGGCCCATTTTGCTTGAAGAAAAGAAATCCAATAAGCAGTCTAGTTTATATATTTTGGAGTTCGGAATATGCATAAAGAGAATGATATGGTCAAAATACTCCCTTGCCTAATAATTGTGCACATAGTGTATTTCATTAAAACAGTAATTAATTTCATTAATTAGAGATGTGCAAAAGAATGCTGAATATATAGTATATGTAGCCATGGCTTTTGCAGCACTTAATTTTTTTTTAATTAGGGTCAGTAATTCAGAATCTTATTTAGTAAGTTGCCTAAAACCTATGTAGTCTTTAGATCCCTGTCTTTATTCTCTGTGGAAAAGTTTGTACATCTACACATTTTTTTCTGCTGATGCAGTTTTTGTGTCTGTCTCCTCCCTTTAAATTCTCTTTCATTTCCATTGGCTGTGATTCATTTTGAAACAGAAAGTTGCATGCATTTTATCTGTTTGTCTTAAATACATGTATAGTCAGCTTATTTTTAGTAACTGCACCTCTCTGAGAGATGATCAGTAAATTATCAACAGCTTTATTTGAGAGTTAAAGAAAAGAACCTGTAGGGCCAGTTTTAAAGGCAGCCATATTTTCCACCTGAATCATCAACCATTTCACCATCTACTTCCTCATCATCTTTTCAAAAACACCTTTTGTCTAAGAATCAAGCCTTGTTATATTTTCGTTTTTCCTTTTCTTTTATTGCTGAGTGCCGTGTGTGTCCTCCCACGTGGCTGCTCTCCCGCCGGAGAGAAGCGAACGTGTTACTGACAGGGACGTTTGCATTAATGCTCATTTTCTTCTTGCTAAGTGGGAGCTGTCTGCGTGTTTTAAAGTGAGCTGTGAGTCGTAGAGTGCCACTAGACACTCTTTTGTTCTGAAACATCAACTGAAATTTTTACATGTTGCACATTGCATAAACGATGATGGCTAGGACGCTTCAGTAACAGTAGCTTTGTGTCTCACCATGGAAGATGTACTGATACATGTTCAATGCAATTAAATTTCATTTGTAAAGCACATTTAACATTGGATATTGTCACAAATGGCGAGACTGTGGGATGCAGGTTAGCACATCTGCCTTACAGCAAAAGGCCCTATGTTCGAGTCCCAGGTGGAGATGGTGTTTCTATGAATAGTTTGCAAGTCCTTCCTGTGCTTGTAGGGTACTCTGGCTTCTTCCTACATTCCAAAGACATGCACACCAGGCTAACTGCCTGTTCCAAATTGCCCCTAGGTGTAAGTATAAGTGTGAATGGTTGTGTCAAACCTTGCCATGATCCTAGTGGGATTAAACGGCTCAGCATGTAAACAAATGAAAAGATATTGTCACAAAGCTTTTTTTTTTAAATTTATGTATAGATTATGTCTTCTGCATATACATTTATAACATAGAAATTCATGTGAGGTAAAGAAAACCTCCCTGAAAGGAACAAACCTTGAGAGAAACCAAACCTCAGTGAGTGACACCAGATGATTATAAGTAACATGCTATAATAGTGTCAAAATCACTTAGTTTCCTTGATTGCTCATTTTTCCTGATTCCAACACATCAACTTCAAGAATTTACTGTTTACTTTCTGCATGATACATCCAACTTCTTGGTAGGTCCCACTGTAACGACATGACAGTCAATGTTATTCACGTCACTTGTCAGTGGTCATAATATTTTTGATGTTATGGCTTGTCGGTGTATGTTACAAATTATACACATAGGGCTTGAATCCCCTAGCATTTAAGTTGAATAAAGCACACAGCTACTTAGTTTGTAGTCTCTGCCAATTTCCCCCTAGACCGAAGTCTGTGACTGTACATACAGCGAACAGAGTTTCATGTTTTGGGTGGTGTTAAACCAAAATCAAGGCGTTTCTTTTTGTAAATGCATTTGCCATGGACTTCAATGCTGTTACATCAGCGGCTGTAGTAAATCCCAGTATGTGTTGAAATGAAGTGAAGTGCTCTAAAATGCTGTGGTAGATGGCTGTGTTGACTCTGGACTTAATAAAACACAGTGGACTAAAGTCCTCTTTACTGATGAGTGCAAATTTTGCATCTCATTTGGAAACCAAGGTCTCCGACACTGGAGGAAGGATGGAGAGGCACACAATCGAAGATGATTGAAGTCCAGTGTGAAGTTTCCACAGCTTTTGTTGATGTGAGGAGCCATGTCATCTGCTGGTGTTGGTCCACTGTGCTTTATTAAGTACAGAGTCAACGCTGCCGTCTACCAGGACATTTAAGAGCACTTCATGCTTTCTTCAGCAGACAAGCTTTATGGAGATGCTGATTTCTTTTTCCAGCAGGACCTGGCACCTGCCCACACTGCCAAAAGAACCAAAACCTGGTTCAGTGACCGTGGGTTACTGTGCTGGATTGGCCAGCAAACTCGCCTGACCTGAACCACATGGAGAGTCTACGGGGCATTGCCAGTAGATAAGCACTTATACACTTATAGGCTTTCCTGTCAGGGGGCACAGAAGAATTCATGTTTAGGGTTAATTTAGTGTGGTCAGTTGACAAATGTTCATGTCTTTGGAGTATAGGAGAAAACTGGGGTTTCTGGAGGAACCCCATGCAACCACAGGAAGAACATGCAAACTCCACATAGAAAAGCCCTTACCCGAGATTCAAAGCCAGAACCTTATCACTATAAGGTGACAAGATGAACCACTAAGCCACCATGCCTCCACATAAGTACATGACTATTTATTTTATTTACCAGGTGGGCGGCACGGTGGCACAGTGGTTGGCACGCCCGCCTCACTGCAAGAAGGCGTGGGTTCGATTCCTGGGCTTTTCCTCCAGATAATCCAGTTTCCTCCCACAGTACAAAAACATGCAGAGTAGGCTAATTGGTTGTTCCAAATCACCTATAGGTGTGAGTGGTTGTATGTGAGTTGGACCTCCAATGGACTGGCAAGCTGCTCAGGGTGTACACGGCCTTCTCCCAATTTCGGCTGAGATAGACCCTAATTAGGATTAAGTGGCACAGAAAATGAATGAATGAATTTAGTTATTAGGTAAAGATGATATGACACCCATGTTTACTAATTATCCCTGTAATTTAAAACACAGTGTTAGGTTTATGCTATGAATGGATTTCAATGGTCTTAAAATAGTTGATGGAAATGTCCATGTTCCACATTTTTTGACAAGTGGGTGTGGCTTAGCCTACTGCTGTCTTAAATACATCGCAGTATCATTCTTGAGCCCACCTTCATTTTGAATTTAGGCACAGAAGGGGTAGGATCAAAGCACTTAGTGCAGAAAGTGTGTAAGTCATATGTGATTATGTAGAACTGAGCAAAAAAATTAGTTAGGTGTAAATGGGAGAATTGAGCCCAAAGTACCTTTCAAAAAGGTTGTGTGTGTGTATAAAAGCCTTAGTCAAAAGAAGCAAGACAGTAAAGTATTACAGGGTAAAAATTTATAAAAGGTAAAGTAGGGTGCTGGATTGCTGATCCCATGGTCGGGGGTTCAAGCTCCACTATCAGCGGGTTGTCACTGCTGTCCCCCCAGTGCAGTTAACTGGGTTATCAAAGGCTGGCCATGTCTCTCACTGGCTATGGTGAGAGGCATGTAAAATAACTTTTGCTGATTTTCAATTTTCGTCAAGAGTAGGCTGCATAGCCGTCAGCGTGTTTCTGCCCTGCGATGGTCTGGCGAGCTGTCCAGGGTGTACTCTGCCTTCGCCCAGAGTTGGCTGAGATGGGCGCCAGCCTCCCCGTGACCATAATTAGGAATAAGTGGTTCAGAAATGAATGAATGAATTACAAGTATTTATAAAAAGATCCATCTTAACCACTTTTCTTAGTATCATGCGTATGGAGCGGTCCACATAGCAGACATGGTTGTAATGTTCTGGGAGTAGTAATATGGCTGCTGCCCTGGGTTGGCTGGCTTCACTTCTGAGCGGGCTGATAGGCCGAGTGCTTAATACAGTTATTTAAGATCAGTGTTTCCGACCTACTCTTCTTTGATTCCACTCAGGTTTGTTTTGTTTTTGTTTTTACTGTAACTGAAAACAGGAACTTAGCAGCTGGTCCTCCATAGAAAAAGTACAGGGACCACAGGCCATGTATTATTTATGTTTTATGCCCTTTAGTGAAGTTTTTTCTTTGGAAAGCAATAAATGCCTCCATATATTACCACAGATGAACTGTTCCTGTTACCATATCTTTTGAAATAAAACTGCAGAACACAAAGTAATCTAAAAAGGAATTGGGAGAAGATCAAATCGAACTAGAATTAAGATTTTTTGGTAAACATTTTGTCTTCGGATATAATACCAGTCTCCACTTACATATGTGAAATTTACTTAATTAAATTCTCCTAATTAGTATTGCTGATTCATTAAAAAAAAGTCTTTGATGTAATCAACATCCATATGCCAATAATATATGTGAAATTGGCTTTGATCGGTCCAAGAGATTCCGAGATATAAAGGTACATAGAAAAGTCATGAAGTAATTCATATCTCCTAATTAGTGATGACAATTGATGAAAAAGTCATAGCAATAATCTACATCTATATGCCTATATCTATACACTTAATAGAACAACAGTCTGTGGACTCTCATCCACAAACTAATTCAATGTATTGCATAAAGATTAAAAAAAGAAAACAAATGGGAGCGGTACAGGAGCGGGAGTCAATCTGAATGGGGGCAGGGTGGGGGTGGGTGTCATTTTACCAGGAGTGGGATGGGACAAGAATTTTTTTTTACTCTGAGTGAAAATCCCCTCCCTTGTCACCCTCTAGTACACCCTAAACAGCTTGAGCAGTCTATAGCAGGGCCAACACACATAAACACTCACAGTTACAGTTACACCTACAGTTACACCTTTGTACTGTGGGAGAAAACCCGTGGACCTGGAGGGATCCCACACAAGCACGGGGAGAACATGCAAACTCCATACAGAAATGTAAGGGACTACTTACTACACTACTCCACCTTGATGCCCTTCAACTTAAATGTAAATATACAAAAGTTGTCATGATTTCTATGTGACTGGAAACTTTTTTTTTTAATACAAACATATGACCAATCACACTCATATGTACATGTTGAATATACTGGTCCAGATTTATATATAATATGAATTTTATTTTAATATATCTAGATAATAACATCCATTCCTCTGTGAACAATTTCTTTGCCCAGAATTTCTTTACCCCCCCAAACACTGGGTAGGATTATGCAGTTCAGCAAATTAATAAATAAATGAAATGTTTAAACCAGATCGTAAACGTCACTTGTGGACTTGGTGACGGCTTTCAACCATGTCCCTTGGGCTTTCTTGTAGGGTGTGCGGCAGGAATATGGTGTACTGAACCCGTTGCTGTGGGCCGTTCTCTGTGTGGGTCGGGCTCTGTATTGCCAGAGCCAGAGCTTGGTACATATTGGTAACAACAGGACAAATTCATTTCCAATTAGGGTCGGACTCTGCCAAGACTGTTCTTTGTCACTGGTTCTGTTCATAATTTTTATGGATACAATTTCTAGGCACACCTGAGCTTTTGATGGGCTCTGGTTTGGTGGCCATAGGATCTCGTCTCTGCTTTTTGCGGATGACATTGTCCTTTTGGCTTCATCAAGCATGCACCTCCAGATTTGCAGCTGAGTGTGAAGTGGCCGGTATGAGAATTAGCAGCTCCAATTCCAAGGCCATGGTTCTCAGCGGGAAAAGGGTGGAATGCACCCTCTGGGTCTGGAATGAGTTCTTGCCCCGAGTGGAGGAGTTAAAGTATCTCGGGGTCTTGTTCACAAGTGAGGGAAGGTTGGAACAGGAGATTGACAGGCAAATCGGTGCTGAGCCGGAAGGAAAAACTCTCAATATATTAGTTGATTTATCTTCCTACCTTCATCTATAGTCTCAAGTTTTGAGTAGTGACCAAAAGAACAAGATTGTGAATACAAGCAAGTGAAATGAGCTTCCTTCGCAGGGTGGCAGGGTTCTCCCTCAGAGATAGGGTGAGAAGCTTGGTCATCCAGGAGGAGCTCGGAGTCAAAACGCTGCTCCTCTGATTTAAGAGGAGGCAGTTGAGGTGGCTCAGGTGTCTGATTAGAATGCTTCTCAAACACCTTCCTGGTGTGGTGTCTCAGGCATGTCCAACCAGGAAGACACCCTGGGGTCGACCCAGAACACATTGGAGGGACTATGTCTGTTGGCTGGTCTGGGAACGCCTCGGTGTCCCCCTGGAAGAGCTGGAGGACGTGGCTGGGGAGAGGGACGCCTGGATCTCACCGCTTAGGCTGCTATCTCCACGACCCGACCCCGGATCAAGAGGAAGAAGATGACTGATGATGAAAGTCACTGACTGAGTAGAAGTCACTAAACATGTAATATAGCAGAAGCTATGGTCTAGATTCTGGTTTGAAGTAGGAATGCATTTGTACTTCTCCTTTCCAAGTACAATTCTACCAAACTTTGGAACTTGTGGTATGCATCAAATGTTATTAATCACATAATGCTACCAATGTTCAGGTCAGCTGTTCCATAACGTTATTAACTTACATATGTTTCAATTTTACAGCTTACAGTAAGTCTATACAACATCAGGGGGAAAATTATGAAGTTTGGGTGAGAATGAGTTCAATACGTGTTGACTGTTATAGTATTATAGTACAAAACTAAAAACTCCATTCACTCAACATCCTTTGGCAAAGCAGTTGCGTTTTAAAAAAGCCTTTTCTTTAAATTCTGGAATACTTATATAGAAAACTACAGCAATGCTACAGTACCTGATACGCTCATTCAAATAACCCATGCGCGCACACACACACACACACACACACACACACACACACACACACACACAC
>JBCNYG010000002.1:15546540-15570618 GCA_039654305.1 Porochilus rendahli | reverse complement strand
TTATTATTATTATTATTATTATTATTATTATTATTATTATTATTATTATTATTATTATTATTATTATTACTGTTGTTCATCATCCATCCCTTTGCCAGACCTGGGCAAAAGCAAGCTACATCCTGAGCCACTCACTGGTCTATCGCAGAGGAACAACACCAACCATTCATACTCACAATCACACCTAGGGGCAATTGGGAGTAGCCAATTAGCCAAATGTGCATGACTTTAGACTGTTTGAGAAAACCCAAAAGAAACCTACATAAGCACGGGTAGAACGTGCAAACGCTACACAGAAATACCTTATCCTCGAACCCAGGACCTTCTTGCTGTGAGGCTGATGTGCTAACCGGTATGCCACTATGCTGCCATAGTAATAAAAGTAAGAAAAAGCATAAAAGGAATAAGAAGGAGAAGAAGTTTGTTTCTTTTTGGGGCATGTCTTTGACAGTAGTTCAGGTTATTAACCTCACAGTTTTATATTTGATGCAGTTGCTTCTATTACAGTGGTTAATTTACAGATACAGCATTGTATGGCGGATACTCTAATAAGACAAATGTGTTGTTATTTAGTTATTTATTTTAAAAAATATGAATATGAATGAAGGTATGAAAAGGTGAAAAGGTTTTCTGTCATATATAGTGACATACTCTTTGTGGTAGTAACAGTAACAATAAATATTGAACTGTATCACTCCACCATATCCCCAAATCTTGTGTTGTTGCTTAATTATGTAACATGTTGCCCCCTAGCACCATAATGTAAGAATTAATCATGTGTTTAATCTGCTCTCTGCTTGATCTGACTGTGTGCAGGCGACTTGAGGGGATTGTGTTCAGCTGTGGCTGTGAGATTCGTTGGATCCAGCTGTGGCAGCAGAGAGGGGAGGCAGGTTTACACACCCAGCAGCTGTACTGCAAGACTGGTGCAAATAAGATCCGCCTGCGTGCAATGAACATCGTTCATTGTGGTAAAAAAAAGAAAACCCTTATGAGCACCTCTATACTCAGTGAACTGTTACAGTGGTCACCTTAGTATCAAGAAAAATGCAAACTGTATAACAAAAATGAGTCACAGTGTGAAAAGGAGTGGTTAAATACATAATCGGCTATATATGATGTGTAACTGGAAGTTCATGATCATGTGTTTTTAAATGCAGGTTTTAACTACGTAAAAGGTTATTTCTTATCTGTTGAAATTAATTAATTTGCTAATGTTTTATATGTTTTAACCTCATTCTTTGGGGGGAAAATCACAGAAAGCTCTTTTTGATTGTGCTTCTAATATATGGATTCTGTGATGAATGTTAGCTCTTAAAACGAGGTTATGTATTCATTTGTTTTCTGACTAAAAAAGAGGGATTTAACTTATTAAAGGTGCATTTGACAAGTAGGAACCCTATAGTTATGAAATAAAAGATAAAGTTTAATACTGTATAATGTATATATAGAATAATTCAGGTGGTTTTTACTAACATTTTTGAGGTTTCAATCTGCTAAAATAGGTTCAATATTTTGTATAAGCCTGTATGAAAAGGACACCATTTGGAGTCTGTTTTAGTCTCACAAGAGTGCAAAAATAGGATATAGATGGGTCAGTTCAAGGCAAGATAATGGCAAAAATAAAATTATACAGATATTAAACTAACAAATCTAAATATTAACTAGTGAATAAAATTCTGAATAAAAACATAATATTACATTTCATTTACATATATCCGACAAGCATCTGTTCCTATACATGAATGCATAGTGTATAGCTCAGTGCATTTATATACAAAATACTTTTTTTGTTTACAGCTGATTTTATGTGAGTCCCTGTTTTTACCTTTTTTTTTGTGTGTGTGTTTGTAACTGATTCATTCTTACCTGTGTAACAATTCATATAGAAGGGGAAACATAGCAGGGTTTTCAAATCAGGGATCCAAATAGACTAAATTCTGCATCTGGTTTTGGCACCTAATGCATTTACCTTTGAACCAATCTAGTGCATTCCCATTGCATCTTAGTGGAAATATATATTTTTTTCCATTTTGTGCAATAGTCTCAAAAGTTACAGCTATAACCAGTGGGGAATACCTTGTGTCTCTTATCTCCCTGTTCAAACACCTGATATTGTTCTTTCATGAACAGAGTACTGAGCTTGTCTTTTTTCTAATGTAGACCTCCCTGATATCAGCGTAACTCACAGTAACCTGACGGTGATGGAAGGAGACAACATCACAGTCAGCTGTAACGGTTCAGGCTCTCCATTACCTGATGTGGACTGGACCGTGAAAGGACTTCATTCTATCAACACACACCAGGTAATGTCTGCTCACTTGATACATGCTCATAGTGCTCATAGATACTCATGCACACACAGTGATAACTCTATGCTATCTTGCATTTTTTTCTTCACCTTTTAGTCAAACGTCTATTGGCCAAACATTCACTCCATCAACCTCACTCTCGTCAATGTAAGCCGAGACGACAACGGCTTTGTCCTCACCTGCATCTCTGCAAATGTTGTCGGCATGACTAACATGTCTCTTCAGCTGGTGGTGCAATGTAAGTGAACCTCACCAGCTTTTCTGAAAAATGCCTTTAGGGAAATAATTTTATTGGCACAATAAAATTTAATTCAAGATGTCAAAATGTTAAAAGCTTCAGAAGTATCATTATATTAAAACAGTCCCAAAAGGTTATAATTATTATATGAAATTAACTCAGACTTTGCATTGTGCTCTTCTATTCTTGATTTGTTTCCTCTTGGCAAATTCATAAAACCCTGCAAAACTGTTTTGCATTCACATAATCTCAGTTTAGCTGCAAACTACATAAATTATAGTTTCCAATATTTACCATCACAACAATAGAGAGTATAAAATGACACTGCATAATGACTGCCACATAATAGTACAAACGCTTAAAATTCCGGGATGCTGTCTGCAGTAAACATCCACTCAAAGCAAATATTGTGTAGCTACTAAAACATTACCTTGGTACTGTATGTGTTCATACACCACCCTTTATAACTTTCTTTTTTTCTTTTTCTTTTCCTTTTGGTTCTAATTCAATGCAGCAACTAATGTTATCAGTCTGTGATGAATAATTTCATTTGATCTATTACATGTTTTTGTGCATGCATCACTTAAGATGTTGGCTATTTGGGAAGGCAGAGGATGTACACAGGAGTTAGTTGTGACAGAAGGCTGAGTAATTGCATGCATTATTAGACCATTGTGTCATCATAATTGGTGAAAAATCTTTAATGAACAATCAGTAAGTGCTCAGGATTGGAAGGTGCAGTGATGACTGTGAAATATTATGGGCTACAAAAAGTGTATACTGCAGACTAATATTAATGACCACTGTAAATATACTAAACTATAAAATACAGCCCCAAATCAGAAAAGCTTGGATGGTATAGTAATAGTAAAATTAAACACTTAATATAATGATTAGTAAATAATATTTGACTTGTATTGCATTTAAGAAAATGCTAATTTTTTTTTTATGTTTTGCCTCATACATTTAACAATTATTTTAATTTCAATCACTGCAATATATTTAAAAACTAGAACAGCACTCACAGAGTGCAAGGTTCCTTCTCTACAACATGAATAATGTAGCAAATAGAACCTATTCTTAGGATATGCTCTATAGTATATGAACGTGAAACTTTTGATTGAAGGATCTCTGCGATGGCTAATGTTTGACCTTTCCAGGTCATTGAAGTTCAACTTTATTTGGCTCATTTTAGATTTCATATTTTATTTGTGTTCCATAGTAGTAGCATGTCTGCTGGCACATGTCTCAACGTTTCAAGCATTCAGAATCCAATCACCTTAATTTTGACCTTTTGAAGTCACTTAAGGCAAGAGGGGATTCGGCCTTGTGAATGCATGTATATGGTTTCCTATCTAATAAAGTTTATGTCACTTTGTTTGCCAGCTATAAGCAGTTTAAATTTTGAAATAGGAAATGCTGATCTACAGAATCTTTGACCATAATCGTTGACCTTGACAATCCAAAATCATATAATTGATTTATGAATCGATTAATAAGAGTTAGGTAGGGTATTGTTCCCACCAAGTCTTTTACAAATCTGGCTGTGACAGGATTTTGTTTACAAAACAACTGAGAAACAAATGACAGTGGTCCCGAGCCCATTAAGTTATAAGAGATGGTACGAGGAATTGGACATCACAGGTGTTTTAGATTAAGCCCATTGAACAGTTGACCATTTTCATACATTGGAGCTGTTGGTGAGCATCCTAGCTTTTTAGTGTGTCCAACCCCTCGGCACTGGTCGGACCACCGAAAGCTCTTTTTGGTCAGTTTAATATGTTGGTTGGCAAAAGATATCGCACTATTTGGCCGTTCAGGCTATCAGATGAGAATATGAGAATAAACACAGACAAAATGAAAGCAGGCTAACAAGGAAGTTACTCAATTTGGGGCAATTTCTCCTTATTTTCTGCCTTTACTTCCTCCTTTATTCTTTCACAAGCACAGTGCCAAGGGCTGACGACACCAATGCTGACTGTTCAGTAGCCATATCTTCAATTAAAATTAGTAATAAAAGATTTTTAAAAATGTAATCCATTTTAATCTCAGCAGTCATTCCAGTGCCTCTTTTGAATGACAAATACATTGACTACCCACTAGTATAGAGAGCTACTTGCTGTCTTGCTGTCATTTATATACAGTGTGCTGCGACTTGCTATATATGGAGCTTCCTATTTGCATGTTATGGTTGATTGGTGCATATTAGTAAAGGAAATAAAGTTCACCAGACAAAATATCAAAAATCAATTAAATTCAAGTCAAAGTAAATTTAGGAGTCACTACTTTTTTAATTTGTATTTTACAGGCTTTCTATTCCATTTGAGGGGATCTCAGGTTCTCTTCATTGCTGACCAATTTTATACCTTATGGCCTATGCCAAAAATACTACTGTAATGTATGTATGACATTTTAATATGGTCTATTGAGAGATTTAAGTCTCTTAAGACTTAAAGTAGGGAAGTCATTTTTAGTCTTGGGAAAATAGAACAGAACAGGCTTAAACATTCCAGCCACAAAGTTCTTAGTTATCTTTTTTTAAAGGAAATTATGATGGGTACAGATATCATCAACCCTTTTTCATCAGCTTAGGACTGTAGTAATGCTGTTATACTATAATACACAGAAAAAATTGTTCACAAAATACTTGCAGTTTAACCTCAACCTGTTGAATGCCTTTCTGTATCATAGTAGTTAGAAACAATGCAACAACTACTATGTAATGATATCTATAGGAAAAACTTTAGCATTTCAAGGCTAACTCTAGCTTGTATTACTGTAGTCTGATATTTTTCTCACTTCACAGAAACATTCAGTCGGTTGCATACTCCAGTCTGTGTATGCCTGAAGCCCAGCAATGGTGTGGGGTCCCATCCAGAGTGTATTTCTGTCTAATGCCCAGAATAGGCACCAGATTCACTGCAGTATTGACTGGGACAAAATGAATGATGAATGAATGATGATTAGCAGTCAATCTTCTACTCAGTTTGTTGCAGTTGCCTGTGAAATGGCCATGTCTTTCTCTGCCCACAGTCCACAGCAGACTTTTCTCTTTGATTTTAAAGCTGTACTGCTTTTTTTTCTAATTGGGGAAATGGCAAATAAATTACCATTCCTCTAAGCTCCACCATCAAAAGTTCCCTAATTTCCAGCTGCCTGGTATTGGATTGAAACCAAATTTGTACACAATTTCCAGATTTTCATAGAATGTGGAAATGAAGATTAGATGGACTGTGCTACACTCCAAGGCTGCTGATTACATCATCCTTACAATATGTACTTAGTGTCTTAATGACTTTAAAAATTATGAAGAAATTGACTGATTTAAGTGCCTTTAATTGAAGCATGATTATTAATTAGTTCATATTCCAGTCACTTAGACAAGTCATAGTAATCATACATTCATTTGGCGAACCGCTTAATCCTACTATGGTTGAGTCTTAGTCAACACTGGACAAAGGTGGGGAACACCCTACACAGCCAGTTCATCACTGGGCCAGTACACACACTAAACCATTCACACTCACACCTACTGATATGTCACAGATAATTAGCTGGATGTGCATGTCTTTGCACTTTGAAACTGGAGTATCCAGAGGATACCCATGCAAGCATAGAAAGAACATGCAAACGCCACATAGACTTGAGCCCAGGACCTTTTTAATGTGAGGCTGATTTAAAATCTTTAAAAATATCCTCTCTATTGGCAAGTAAACAACAAAATATACTAATCCATTTAGTATTCTTTAATAATGCCTTTATTTCTATTCTTAAAGATAATTCAAGCTAGCCAATTCACCATTTAGAACACTACAAACAATCATACAATGCTTAGGATCTAACCAGAACCATGGTACAGTGGCAGAGCAGATAACCTTGCTGCCTCGCACATATTTTATATACTGTGTATATATAAAACACAACCCCCCCAAAACAAACAAACAAATAAAATAAAATAAAATTCACTGTATCCACCCAAAATGGCATTAAGATAGCAAGATAGCATGATAAGCTAATTAACAATACAGCACCCCAACTCTACCCATCCCTGCCGCATGGCGGAAGGCTCAAGCAGTGGCAATCCTCAAACCCAAGAAATCTTACCGATGATCCAAAGAGCTAGTATAGTTAGTATAACCTTTACGCTCAAATACCATCCTGCACTGCTTCACTGGCTCGCTATCAGTAGCACCCTGCAGTTATCATCTTCACTCAGGGTGTGGGTCCGACTTAACCGCCTCTGTATTGGATGGGGAGGACCCCGTTCCTAAAGACCATTGGGAGCAGTGAAACCTGCCAATGCGAGTCCAGCCAGACAACCGCCCACATCCTCAGCGAGTGCCTAGCCACATGGGCCTGATGGCCTGGCAAGGCTGGACCCAGAGACCATAAACTGACTTTGTAATGCAGCCATCCCAGTATGAATCTGTAAATTATATGAACGACGACCAAGACGAGCACCCAGAAGCTTTAATGCTAAGTGTACTCAACAACACTTAGTAGGCAGGGAAGGGGAGAAGAAAGACACAGTTGCAAATGCACAGATGCTGCATTTGGCAAAATGCTTCAATACATGCAGTGGGTTCTCAGTAACACACCTCACGCTGCGTGTGGCTTTGTGCTAGAGAGCCGAGTCCAGAATGTCAGCCTACTGAGTGTCCAGTGTGGCAGTAGTTTGCATAACAGCCAGTGTCTCTCAGCACCAAAGACATTTGAGGCACCAAAGGAAGAGCGTGCCAGTCAGGAGACATTACTTTTAATAAATAGCACATGAATTTGAGCCACTGCATAGAGGAACCCATTTAATTTAATCGCCGCCCTGATGAACGACATTGATGGTAAAAGGAAATGACAGCTCCGACCCAAAGAGGCACACTCAGAATGTTTAGCTATGACAGCAATATGCAGAGTGCTACTGTTTTCCTTGTTAGGGATGATTGTGGAATGACAACGGTATATCTGAGTGACTGAAGTGTGTGATTTCATGTTGTGCAGCCGCTTCATCCCCCAAAGGTATTGGTCTATAATTAGGAATTATCTTAAGCAGCTATTTATATCTTTCAATCTATAAAGCACGCCAGTGTAACTATTAGGGATGAGCAGGACATTATATCTTGAGGATTCACTGATGGCATCTTGAAAATACATCCACACTGCTCAGTATTTATCTGTTGGGTTTATGCTGTATTTTTTTTCTGATAACCAAATATGCTAAAGAAACCTTGTAACCCTTACATTGAAACCAAAATTTCTTATTTGACAGTTATGTCATTAGCCGTTGTACATCTTCTTATGTAAATTTGACTGTAGTAACTAAGAACTTTTACAATAACTGATGATGCATTATAGATGTGTTCACAGAGCAGACTGAAAAAAAAATCAGGCCATTTGGAGGTGGGGCCCCTGGGGTATTTCACTTTGGATCTCGACCAACCGCTGCATCTTTCAAAGTACTTGTCTGGGGATCATATAGGGTAGCTGAACATACTAGGAGTAGACCTATATGACCAAACTATGATTGTCCGAGACTATGCGTCTTTCAGATAAGTTAACAGTTTCCCTGATTTGTAAGATAATCGGGTCTACTGAGTTTTCACAGTAAGAACCAACAATAAGAGCTAATTATGTACTGTACAGTGTCTCTAGATATTAGTTACTTTAATTTGTGTGAGCCTGCTGAGATGTTGGATAAGTCAGGTGCACAAAAAGAAATGTGCTTGAGACTGACTTAATGTGAAGCAATATTGAACATCGCATTAGAAAGAGTTATAGGTCTATTATGGATTACAGCCGTTTATGTTTCTCTCTCTGTGTCTTTGTCTCTCACTCTGTCTCTCTCTCTCTCTCTCTCTCTCTCTCTCGCTCTCTCATATTGTCTTTCTCTCTCTTTGTGTGTGTGTGGTTGTGCGTGCATGTGTGTCTGTCCTTGGGGTAAATCCCTAAATGGATTGTTTCAGGCCTATGGGCAATATGCATAACATGCATGACCCGTGCATTGCAAACATCAGGCAAATATCTAATAAGAAATCAACTTTTACACCATAATACTTTATAACTTCAGATAACTTTTAGGACCCAACTTTTTGCAAATTAGAGCCTTTCTTTGTAGCAGCTCTTGCAGACTATATCTCACTTCACAGATAGAGTACGTTGGTGCTTGTTTTATTTTGGGGAGTGTCTGTACCTAGTGGGAATGTTCATATGGCAGCTGCTCAGTTATTTATTTCCAAATTAGCTTTTCTGCTATTTATAACTGGCCGGCATTAGGGTTTGGATGTAAACTGAACTGTTGACTATTGACCCCTTGGTTCTTATCTTGTCATACACCCATGTATAAACTGTCACACTGGTTATCCACCTCAGGAACAGATAGTTTTGTTGGCTACGGATGGCCCGCAGGCAAATAGCATCTGCCTTTGTTTTTTCTTCTTTCACTCATTTAAGCATTTATAAGGAACCTGCCTCTTCTGCTTTATTGGCATTTCATCAAAATACATATCACATTATGTATTATGCATCATAAACTCAACCCAGATTTTCAGGGTTTTTTTTCTTTTTTCTTTTCTGTCTTGCTGTCTATCCACAATATTTTTGATGATGGGTCAGAAAAACTACATCTGTGATTTTTCCCCTTCTCTGAAGGACCACTTTAGTTCACCTTGAACATAATATTGCAAGTCTGCCTTCACTTACTGCTGCTCAACAACCAGAGATTTTCTTTTTAGCTGAGATGAGCTGTCCTATAAAAAATCCATAAAAGGATACTGCAGCTATTATAGATTTGGAGGAGGTAAATGGATCTCTCTGTGTGTTTGGGAGCCTCAGCAAGACTCTGTAAATAACACCCCATATAGTCGAGAGGGCGTGTAAAGTGACTGAGGGATGTTGCGGCATGCTGATTTCAAATCCCTAAGCTGAGCATCGTTTGCTTGGTGTTGGGATGCTCCCAGCACAAAGGGAGGCATATATCAATCATCGGCCCATCAGTTCAAGCCTCTGAAAACGAAAACATCAGATCAATTCAGCTGAGGGCGAAAGCGATCGACTGGCAGTTATGATATTCTCTCTTTTTGATGCCAGATCACACACTGTCTTAATCTGTAAAATGAGTCCTAATGTATATTTTGTGACAGCAAGATTACATTCATAGACTAAACAACCACTTTCCCCTGGAGACTCAATTTAGCATTGAGAAGTGGCATGCATTCCCTGCTTTTCTTTTCTAGATAAAATGTTGAAAGGTTTAATACATGGTGGATTTTATTATTCTTTTAAGGCTGGACTGTTTGTTGTTTTAACTATCCAATAATGGCTATGATCTGTGGGTTGTCTGGGACTTGCCTCATCTCTTCTCCAGTAGTTAAGAACAATATTATTATATTATAATTTTATACGATTATATTATAAAAATAATGATATTATATTATAATAATTTTATATTATAATAAAATTTATTTAATTAATATTATAATATTGTTTAATATACATATACAGTATATTTAAAGGCGAAATAATAATAATTTTAGAGCAATTTTTGGCTTTTGTTTATGCACCATTCATTTTAAGTTGCATAAATATTAAAGAGGATTAATCAAGAAACTAGTTGGTGAGTTCACATGTTGCCTTTTTTGTCTCTTTATCTACTATGTGTTATTCAGACAACTAGTTTCCCTCATGCTGATATCTGCACAATTTTATTTCCCTCTGAAATCAGTGTATAAATTTTATTTTGATATAAAATTTGAAGGTACATTTTTACTGACAGCGAGATCCAGAAGAGATCAGCTTCGGGTCAAGCTAGTGTACTCTGTCTATTCATTACAATTATTGACTTATCTGAACTTTTCAAACATCACAGAATTCACAGTCATATACCTGATTGCATATATTCACTTTTCCTCACACATGCACTACTACTCTGCATTTCTGTTAAAAACAAGAAACTCGTGTTAGCTACTAGGCCAAGTATGTCAGCAAACATTATTTCCTTATTAATCACATCCAGCTATCAAATGTCAAGTGTGCACTATGTACACACATGCAAAGCTGTATTCATAGTCATTGGTTGCGGTAAACCAAACAGATACACTCCTCATGAAGCCAGAGTTAACTTGCATGCAATTTCTTGTTCATGTCCCTAAACACACCTGTATTAATAAAATATCTCCGGTGGAAGCTAGTAAACTCCTGGGCAGATGTAAAGCAGATTACTCCAGAGAGAGGAGGCGTTTCTAGAAAATACAGATCCATACACCTACTGTGTATCCTTGTACAATTCAATTCATTCACCTACTGTGTATCCTCTAGCTGGAGAAAATCTAATCCATGTATGTTGGTTGCAAATTTTGGACCAAAATGACTTCGTTTCTATGTAATATGAGGTATAGATTAGTGGTGCTTTTGGAACCATCTTTGTTGAATGATTACTGGAAAGGGGATCAGTGATCTTGAATGGTCATGAATCAAGACAACATTCCTAAAGACATAAGTCATTCATTAATTTTCAAGTGCCACTGTATTATCATCCTAGGTTAAGGAAACAGGCAAAAGTGAGTGTTTTTCTTATAGTTGCAGTGAAATGTCCACATAACAATAGTTAATATAATAAATAACATAATGCTTGATAATTTGGAACAGGGGTAACAGATGGTTAACTGCTGCCAAATACAGACCCACCAAAGTATTTGACAATTCCAACCTCAGCACATGGAAAATTAGTATAGCAGGACCAAGAAACATATCAGCAGAAATTGACTGAGAAATGAAAAAAAACGCATAAATGTTCATTTACCCTCTGTGATCTGATTAGTGATGTAATAACAGTCATTGATTCAGCCACACCGCTTACTCCTACTTGAGTTTCAGGGAAGCTAGAGCCTATCTCAGCTGACTTTGGCTTAAAACATCTCGCCAGTCCATCACAGAGCCACCACACAGAATCATTTCAAAAACAGATGTGTCACATGTTCAGCACCATTGCAACTAGTCAAAATTGATCCTGTGGAGCACCATTAAACAAATGAACCACTTTGAATCAATGTGTCAAACTGATTTATTAATGATCATGATCTAATCAGTAACTGTTAATGGTTAAAAAGTGTTTGTGGTCACCATTCGTCCTAATAAAGGTATCTGCTTTGGAAAGTTTTGTGTAACTCAATCTTATTAAATTGTACTTGAATACCTTTCTTTTCTAATTAAACATCTGTATTTACTCAGGAATTATTCTTATCTCTCTTCACCAGTTCCCCCGGTGATTATAAAGTTGGAAGAGCCGGAACGCAGACATCATACTTGCATCGAGTTCACTGTACGAGGTTTCCCTCATCCCACACTACAGTGGTTTCACAGAGGCCATGAGGTCCAGGCCCCATACATCCGCACTGAAATGGACCTTTACCAGGACTACCTGGAAGGCTGCCTGACCTTCGAAAACCCAACACACCATGATAATGGGAACTACACACTGGTGGCCACCAACGTGCTGGGCTCTGTCACCAAAACTGTCTTTGGACATTTCCTGGAGGCACCGCCCTTTCTGGAAGATGAAGGTAGGCCTGTTATTTTGAAAACCTTTCAGATAAATAAATTGATTGGTTCATGTACTAAAGCATACATATAGGTTGTTGGCTTAATATCATTTAACATGTGTTTGTTTTGTGTGTGTGTGTGTGTGTGTGTGTGTCTTTCTCTTTTTCTGCGGTAAAAGGGATTATTGAGTATGGTGAGTTTTTCACTGTACATTTTCAGAATTGTGTCTCAGCAGTCCAAGAAGTGAACTTTGGTTGACCCTGATAAAATCTATTTAATGATCAGAAAGATGATGTTTCCTACACTAAATGAGCATCATTAACCGGCTATTCAATGCACTCACAAGGGTTACTCTAATCTTTGTCTTCTAAATCAGATTTATTAAACAAAATTATTTCTGACTAAAGTTGATAAATTACACTTTTTCTTTTTTTCTGCCACAAATGTTGCAACTGAGCAATAAGAAAAGTAGTAGTCTTTTTTTTTTAAGTCATAGTGTCTGTCCTGTCATCTATGAACCTATACAGGAGGTACTGGTATGCCTTAAGTCTGTCACATCCCTGCTTATTAAAAGCTGCATGAATCTGGTGCTCTAAAAATATAAAAAGTAGAGTGAAATAGAATAAATAGTTTAAGCCTAGAGGAGGAAGGCTTGCACTCACTGTTAAAGCTGCATTGATACCACTTTAACCCATGGCGCCTATTCCATTATTGGACAATTAATTAGCTTGGAATTACCCTTTGATCTGGAGTGCCGAACTCGCCAGACTACAAAATGCACCTCTCTCGAGCCAAAATGAACCTGGTTCCAGCTTGTGATTGCATTGTACTTCCTTCTCTTTAATAAATCAGGCACTCATGCACTATTAATTTCCCAAGCTTCCTGTCAGTTCACTTCCAGTCATATCTGCATAAAATTATTCACCTTAATACCAATATATTTTCCTTGTTCTCTAATAAAAGTTTCAACAAAAGGACAAAGCATGATATCACTTGTATTTTTTATGGACACCATATACCAGCCTGCTTTAATTTATTCTAGGAGACCCCACACCTGGGAGCGATGTGAACAGGCCGGATGAGGACTCATTCGGGGTGAGACACACTAAATTTATGTGTTACATTTATTTATAGCTCAGTGGTGTTTAGCGTTCTTTCTTACTCACTCCCCAAGCATTTTTTATATTCTGCTCTATGTTAACACCATGCTGTTCTTAATTACCTGCTCTGCTGCTTCCTCTGTTCCTGTAGATGTCTATAGCTGTTGGATTGGCTGCTTTTGGCTGCGTGTTTCTCATTGTGATGTTTGTGCTGATCAACAAGTATGGCAGACGCAACAAGTACGGAATGAAAGGTAAGAAAAATTCGGTTTGTTTTGTTTAAAATGGGTCCCAGGAGGCAAGGCTAGTTTGATAGCTTAAAAGAAAGGCTCTGAGACCTGTGATATTGTCAGACATGTTAAAGGACAGGTTATGTATCATTTTAAATGAAGCCTGGGAGTTTAATCTACCAGAAACTTTTCCTTCTGTTGTTATTGTTGTTTAGAAGATGCTGAATATTTTCATGTTTTGCTATGTGACATTTAAATTGTGTTCAAGCTTCATTTCCCACAGTGTGGCACATTATTGAGTTGTGTGGTCTGGCTTGGTGAAGGCAAATGCTTTTCCATGAACTGTCTCACCCAATTTCCTTTCGTTTACTTTATACCTTATGGAAGTATTGCACACGTGCCCCCAAGTGATTGCTGACTGCCTGCTGGATTAGGAGGCTTGATGAAAAATGTCTCTCTCCTTATTCTGACTGCAAAATTATGTATGTATTTGAGGAGCTTTATTAATTCTAGTAGTAGTAGTAGTAGTGTGTGAAAGATTGTTGTGACAGTATTTTTTTCTGAAATTAATGTATTTGGGTGGCATGGTGGCATAGTGGTTTACACATGTGCCTCCGAGTTCAAAGCTGAGTGAGGTTGTTTTTGTGTGAAGTTTGCATGTTCTCCTTGTGTTTGGATGAGTTTCCTCCAGGCACTCCAGTTAATTGGCTGTTTTAAATTGCCCCTAGGTGTGAGTATAAATGGTTGTGTGTGTGTTGGCCCTGCAAAGCACTGACAAGATATTCAGGCTGTATTCCGTCTTCGTGCAGAGTCTGCTGAGATAGGCTGTAGCCTCTGTGCGACCATAGTAGGATTAAGTGGTTCAGCAAATTAATGTATTATTTAATGTATGCATTGGACCACGGTTTGTCAATCCTCTTGGATTGCTACTTGTTTTACACAATTTAATGTTTTCTACGTCTACTCAGTAAGGTGTGTTTATTTGCTGATTGCATGAATCAGTTGTGTTGGAAGAGGAGAAATACTAAGACATAAAGGATAAGAGCTATTCTAGGACAGCTGTCACCAACCCTGTTTCTGGAGATTCCTTCCTCCAGGTTTTTAGCAAAATCTAACACACCTCTTTTAGCTGATCAAGAACTTCTTAAGGTGATGAATAGATGGCCAGGTGGACAGGATTAGGGTTGAAAGACTTCAGGGGTTAAAACTGCAGGAACACTGTTGGTTATCACTGTTCCAGGACAAGGGGCAATAAAGCATTCACATTATTTATCAAAGTTTGGTATGGTCAATGAGTGGACTTATTTATATTAATTTTATTTTCATATTGTGTATATTCATTTATATCAAACATATCTCATCTGAGTTTAGGTAACTGATTGGTTTCAATAATCAAAATCTCTAAACTCAGTAATATAAGCAAGAGTAGCTGTATTAGTTCCAATAAAATAAAGGTAAGCCAGCTCATGTTGCAGAAATCTCAAATATACATCTCAATAATCATTTTTTGCCAACATATAATTATTAAATATACATCATTATGAAAAATTGTGTCATTTATAACCTTTATGGGCCCGCATTTGAATAATATTGTGGGTACATTTGCATAAGCGAGGCAGCATAAATCATTGACTTTGATGCAAACTTTTTTGACAGGTGAACCACATGCCTTGGCTGAACAATCATTACATTTGTCATTATGCATATAATTATTATACATAAAAGTCATTATGAGGTTGTTTTATATCCATACTAAAATATGTTTAAGAAAGTTTTATTTATTTTGCTGGTTGTTGATCTTTTAGCATTTTGTATATCTAAAACAAATATTTGTGCATTTAATCAGGATGGAAACTCAACTCACTACTGTTGAGAAATGATGCTTTAAATAAATCCAACTGCAGTTACGTCTGGGCTATTCAAGTTAAAAAAATGTAAAAAAGGTTCACGTAATTGCCTGCAAGTGGGACTGAAAAAATGCTGTTTGCTAGCTGATTATGGCCTCAAACAGCTTTTTAAAAAGTACATTCCAATAACTGACTTTTTATTTCCCAAACATCCATCTTTACATCTTTCCTTGGTTCTTGGATTACCCTTAGATTTCACTTCCTGAGATTTTTGGATAGCCTCCGTTTAATGGCTCACACCTGTTGTTTATCACAACACCTGCATAAATCAGAGTGTTTTTCATGAACATGAAATGGAAAGGAGGGTAAATTGAGAGGCGTCATATGCATATAACATAAATTAATGAACTAGTGGGTGGAGGCTTGCTTTTCATTTGCATTCAAATCACCAGATGATTTCAGGCTCAAAAGATAGTTTTCATTTTGAAAGGGACCGACTATATGCAACTAGTCTATTCAGTCAGACTGTTTCAAGAGAGTCTGTTCAATGCATGTCAATGCATGTCATTCAAGAGGTCATTCAGCATGGACTGCAAACAACTGAATGTTCTCTGAGCCCAATGGCAAACACCTTGTTCACTCACAAGTGCTTCGAATGAAACTTTGGAATAGCTAAGACAAGATACTGTGTGGCTATATCTTGTTCTGAAGCACTCCCAAGGGCTGCAGTGTGCAAAAGTTATTTTCCCATCACATACAAGTGCTCACAAGTGCATATAAACAGAAGCGTGTGCAGGCAGTCAATCAGATTAAAACTTTGGTGATTCTGAAGTTTGTGCCCAGATAGGTGCACAGTGGGTATGTGCTGGTTGAGGCTGACGTTGAGACTTAATATGAAAACTTAATATGAGCTCTGGAGCTTGAGGTCAGTTACAACAACTCTTATACAACAACTGCTTATAAAAATCGGGGAAACCAGTACATGAATGGAATATTTATCCATCATCATTTCTCTTCTTTTAACAAAGACTGCATGAAATGTGATTCATTGCCATTTCCTGTACTTTTTTTTGCACCCATCAGATTTCATTGTTTTACAATTTGTGATGCATTCCAGATCAATTTCTAGGATATGAGCTTCTTCTTTGTGTTTTAAGAGGAACGCCTCATTATACTCCTCTTCATCATGACTGACAAGGTTGAAGAGTCATAAAGGAGGTTGCTTCAGACTGTGACGTTAATATAAGGCCTTTTCAGCATCCCTTCACTCCAATAATAGAGCCACTTGTACTGCTTTTTCTCCTCACATCAGCTGGAGGTCTTAGACAGTCATTACCCGAGGCTGTATGAAGCCGATTTGTGCCTGTCTCAGGCACCCTGGGGCCCTGTTTTTCACGGCTAGAGTTTGATCACAGTCTATTCATAGGTGCCAAAGATAACCACAGTGTGTACACAGGGTGTGTGGCAGTGCTTTTTTTTTTTTTAACTGGTGAGACCCCCAGATTGCAATTAAATTGCTGCAGGGTAGCATGCAGCTTTGCATACGATTGATTTACCTGCCATTCAAACGTGGCTGCTGTTTAGCGTCTGCCATTTTAATAATTGTGCTGCTGCTTTAATTCTCTTGTGCTGAGTGCTGGGGATTTGATTATAATAGCAGCTGGAGAGACAAAAGACTGTCCATGCCTGTCACTAACAATATGATAACTAAGATTATATTATGATATATACTCGATAAACATTATTTTCTTTTATTGTCACATTCATTTCTAACCCAAATTTTCATAATATTTATCTATTATTAATTATATTGTTATTTTAGGATATACAGTATTACACTTACACCTTGGCAATGAAATATACAACTGCTTCCAAGTTTAAACACTGATGATAACATTCTCACATCTGGTCAGATGGTGTCCATTTATTTTTTATAACAGCATTCAAATTTATTATTTCATAGCAACAGCTCATTTAAAGGGCCTTTTATAGCAGCCACTCGATAACGTAAGGCAAATATTAATTAGTGTATTGTGTATGCACAGGAATTGTGTGATCTGACTGGTTTGCAACCTTGGAATAGTGGACAATATTAATTCAGTAACTAATTCTTTGTATTCTTCTACGAGCCAAATTATCTATTACTGACACTTGATAAGTTGGAAATATTTTGAATTAATAACAAATTTAAATATTTATAAAAAAAATTGTTTCTACGATATGGACAATTATTCAGATCCTGGCAATTGGCCTCATCAGATAAAAATGAGATCTGAATACTTTTTCATGTCATACTTTATCATTCAATACTTGTTACTTTCATTCATTTTCTGAACCGCTTATTCCTAATTAGGGTCGCAGGGACGTTGGCACCCATCTCAGCTGACTCTGGGCGAGGGCAGAGTACACCCTGGGCAGCTCGCCAGACAATTGCAGGGCAGAAACACGCTGATGGCTATGCAGCCTACCCTTGATGAAAATCAGCAATGGTTCTTTTACATCCTCTCACCATAGACAGTGAGAGACATGGCCGGCCTTTGATAACCCAGTTAGCTGCACTGCGGGGACAGCAGTGAGAGCCCGCTGATAGTGGGGCTTGAACCCCCGACCTTGGGATCAGTAATCCAGCACAACATAGATGACAGAGCCACACGAATAAGTGCCTCAGAGAACTGGAGATATAGTATAGTTAATAAACAGAAGAGAAATGTTTATGATAGAAAATGTTTGATACCAGTAAAGGTTTCAGTGCAGGGACTGATGCCAGCTAGGCGCTTTGAGGTGCCAAAATCAGAGATCTTCAGAACTCCACTGTAGGTGTTTATCAGGACGTTATCTCCCTGTGTAGGAAGAAAAAAAAACATTTATATGAGCTGAGTCAGATTGTGTATGAACTAAGAGTGCTTTTAAGCTGTTTTTACATTTTAAACAGTTGGGAAAAGGTAGTAAACTTTTCTGATTTAGGTCACTTTATTTTTCAGAGATGAAGACAACAGGCACTCATACATCTGCTATCATAAGGATCCAAAAACATTGGTTTTATGAGTTTATTACCTCTGCCAAGGGGGGTTATGAGATTGGTTGTGTCTGTGACCACGATAATTGAAATTCTAATGGATTGAAATTTTAACCAAATGCGTGGCTACATTTTGGTCCTGACTGGGGATGTTTAAAGTATTTTTTATCTGATTTTACCTAAATTTCTAAAGCTTCTTTAGAAATAACCCAGAAATGCACTGGGTGGTGGGGGGTACAGAGCTCAAAAATAAGTGCAAAACAGGCCACAATTGGACAAATGGCAGATAATTCGACATTATCTGCCATAGTAAACCATGTAAAGACGAGGTTGAACTATCTTGGTAGAGGTCTGCACTCTTTGAGTGCATTTCTAGGTTGCATTATAATAGTTGTGTAGCTCAAGAGAGCAGGAATTTTGAAACATTAGAAAAACTGATTCAATTTTAAAAAACTTCAAAGATCTCATTTACCCTGATAAGAACTAGCAACACAAAGACATGTTGACAAGACCAGCATCAGCAAAATTCCTCAGAAAAACAAGGGAAACACTGTATTTGTGCACTCAGAGGGATTTTCTAGTGGCCACGCAGCAGCAGCAGATGTCCATGAAGAGCAAAAACAGATTAACATTTACTGACATGACCCTTCATACAGGCTTAAGTAAAGAAATGAGGCGTGAATGATGTCATGATGTCACTCCATAACACTAACAGCCCACACATTCGAGAAAATTCTCCTCTCATAACAGGACAAAGAAAGGCTTATCATGGTTATGATGTAATGTATTTTTTTTATTGGTTCCATCTTCGCTATAAATAGAGAAACAGTGTTGAAGACAGAAGTGTCACTGGGTCATGTGCAAAACATTCTAGGAAATACCCTTGTTCCAGCCAGCTTAAATGTTAAATGTGGCAAACTGGCTCACTGTGGATAAGATATACTTTAGATATTACATAAATCTAACAAAGACAAACTAAAGGGACATTCATAGATTGCAAGATACCTCTGCCCCTCAGCATAATTAATAAAAAGGGCCCATATGGGTACTACTTTTAATCACCCATGTGCTAATCTTACAATTTGTTCTATAGGACAAGAATGTGACTTAATTAGCTAAAAAAAACAACCCTCTCATTTCAAGGCTTTTTGGGATGGCTGGAGTGAGACCTTTGATTGTCACTCAGGGTCAAAGGTCTCACTCACTCATGTGCTGAGCCGTTTAATCCTGCTTGGGACGCATCTCAGCTGACGGCAAAGACAAGGTACACCCTAAACAGTTTGCCAGCACACATAAAAACATTCACACTCACACCTAGTGGCAATCGGGAACATGAAGTTTGCCTAATGCGCATTCCTTTGGCCTGTGGGAGGAAACCGGAGTACTCGGAGTCACGCCCAAGCCTAGGAATTGAACCGAGTGAGGCCTACGTGCTAACCACTACGCCACCATGCTGCCCAGAGTCAAAGGAATCTGTCTTACGGCTTCCTAAGAAATTAAAGACTTGGGCAATGCTGCATGTGGTGATGTGTGGTAGGATGACATTAATTAAGCTCTATGGGATTGTTAGGGTTTATTTTTTTTGTGACAGTGGTGGTCCGGTGGTAGGGTCAGGATGGGCGCCAGCCTCCCCTTGGCCCTAATAGGGATCAAGCGGTTCAGAAAATTTATGTTAATTGTTTTTTTTTTAAATTTTATAACGCAGCATCTCCACAATTTAGTCCCTAACCTGTTTGGAGAGCTCCTAGGGCTTCTTGATGTAGCTTACTTGGTAGTGCTTCATGCTTAGTGGTGTTACAGACTCTGGGTCCATTCAGAACCAAGGACCTTCTTGCTGTGAGTGGATATGCTAACCACCACACCACCGTGTCAAGAGTCAAAGGAATTTGGAAAGTGTTTAAAACCCTTGAAGCCAACCTTATCGCACAATGAGAAGCACAGTCTGGGAAGAATTGATCGGTTTTAAATTTTCACATTGTGTGGAGTTACGCTCAGGGATTATGTTATTTCCTTTTTCTCCTGACCGTATAGGAATTAATACGGTATTACCATAATAACCTTCAACGATGTTGAATTTGATTTACATTACTTTCTTTCTTTTTTCTTGATGTCCTTTACCTTGATGTCTCGATGAACAATCTGGTTATCATGTAAATACTTAAGCCCCTCCAGGATCTGTTTGGTGTAGAAGCCGATGGTTGGCTCGTTGTTCTTCAGTGGGCCCCATTTGGATCGTAGCAGTGCTGAAAGACTGCCTGCAAACCAACAATTCACACAACACTTATAATTAACAGGAACAAAAACTACAAAAGAAGCATTTTTCGAAAGCGAAACCAAACTTACTAAAATTAAAAACTAGAAGTACTGCCTGTAAAACTAAAAACAGACAGGACTTTAATTGGGTCACTTCTAGTTTTGGGTAGGGAATTGTCGCTGGCACACAATTTTATAATGTGGAAAATCACGGATACTCTATCATAGAAAACTGTCTTACTTTTTAGTCTCTTAGCCTAGCAAAGGCATGTTTTCCATGTCTGCAAACACACTTATCTATCTAAAGTCTCGATCTTATTTGGGCGATTCTTTGGCGACTACCCGTGATTTTTTGTATTGTCGACTGTCTCAGACCAACCATAACTGTGTATGTGCTGTCCTAAATGACTCAAATAAAGTAACGCTCTGATGAAAACCTCTGATGGTCGACAACTAGGTCAGAGACTGTTTGCAAGTCCCCAAATATCTATCTGTGATCAACCACAACGGTCTCAGACTGTCAGCAAAATAATCACGGATAGATGGCGACAGTCACTGATTAGGAGATTTTTGTGTGTAATCGTCCAACATTTGGAAACAGCTTTCAAAAAACAGGACGATTTTAAGAACAGATGGATTCCTCACTAACAGTCAGCAATATTGTCGATGATATCGATCGCAGACCCCTCATCCTACCATCCTAAAAAATTGATTGAACTGTGGGCATTATCGGGCGTTTTTGCCCAAATGAGATTGGGGCTTAACCATCAAAAATATAAACTAGAGAGGCACTTATCCACCACGCAGCATGGATAATGCAGCAAATAGGCCCTTTATGGGTACGGCTTTAAATGAGCTCATCTCATGAGGGAAGACTTCACTAAATTAGAGGGTTGAAGGTTTTACTAGATGGTTATGTCTACCTCAAAGGTAATTGACATCTGACAGTCCATATTTGGTTTCCTATTAGTGTTCCTTAGTAACGGCATGTCTATAAGCTCTCCTTTCAAAGTTATTACGTGCTCTATAGGGCTCTTGAGCAAGGCCCTTAACCCTCAGTTGTTTGTTCTGGATAAGGGTGCCTGTTAATGCCACAAATGTAAATGCGAAACTTTGCGACCTTGCTCTGACCTTCACCTTTGACCCAGATATTCCAAATTTAAACTATCTCTCGGACTCAGGTAGGGTAGTGTCCCTGACAAACAAACAAACAGACAGACAGACAGACAGACAGACAGATGGATGGACGGGCAAAGAAATGCCGGCGATTACAGTAGCTCTGCCAAAACTACGTAAATAACACAAACCAATGAAATCACACTAAAACTATTGATTTCGAATGAAAACTGAAAACAATATACAAATCAAATCTAATATCTATCAAAACAAGAAATGTACCAATACCCACACATGAAGTACCTCCATTTTTATTTCTGACTTAAATGCAACAATTTTTAGTTCATCTTTAGCCGTTAAAGATATGCTGCAACACACTGAAACCAATTTATATCTTCTGTCTCACCTCCTGGTACCTGCTCCATAAAAATCTTGATGAAGCCATCTTCACTGATTGAGCCCAAATACTGCACAATGTTTTTATGTTTTAGGTGCTTGTGCAGGGCAATCTCCTCATGCAGGGGTTGGGAGTACCTACACACACACACACACACACACACACACACACATATTACAAACAAGTTCTCAAGCAGAACACACATTCACTCATTTGCAGAACTGCTTAATCTTACTAGGGTCACGGGGAGGCTCGAGCCTATAAGCACATGGAGAACATTACCGAGCCTGGGACTCGGACATTTCACTACCATTCATAAAAGACCTGCATCTCCCCGTCAGAGGAGCTTTCGCTAACGGTTGTAAAAGAGATGCATCTCCTGTCAGCGAAGCTTTCGGGCTACTGAATGTAAGCATCAGCTTCCAAGTTCCTTTTTTTTCTTGTGTTACAAAAGTGCCATATAATGAATAACATATTAAGCTTCTCAGTTCGTAGACAGTTGGTATGGAATTCCATTGTATGGAATTTCCGTGTACTGACCTCCCACCCGGCTAATAAGTAGCACATACTGGATCATGCAGAAGCCGGCTGTGTACTTTAGTGTGTCAACAAAGAGTGGTGTGAACTAAAGAGTGCAATGGTGGCTCTGGTGGTTAAGGCTCTAGGTTACTGGCCCAAAGGTCAGGGGTTCAAATCCCATCTGCCACTGAGCGAGGCCCTTTTCCCTCAAGTGCTCAACTGTATAAAACTGTAAGTCGCTGTGGATGAGGTAAATGTAAAGACAGTGCCAGGCGAGTAAAACTCTCCCAGAGCATCTGCTAAAAAGGAGGCGGGGTCTAAATGAGAGAGCAAAAACTGTGTATGTGGTTTGGACTTAAAGGAAAAAAGCTGCTGCTGGTTTAGTTTGCTGTCCCTCATCAGAAGAAATTAGCCAGTCAAGATGTGATCACTACATTTTTTTTATTACAACTCTAAGCTCTAGGCTCAGTATGGTACAAAACTCAGAAAAAACCCCAGCTGACTCTGATCTACAAATGATCCTTGCTCCTTCGCAGAGATTTGTCCCTCCGAAAGAGACACTCACAGTATTTGCTGTGCAACCCGCCCTCCTTAATTGCCATAATTATTTCCTTCACAAATGTAAACAGAGAGAGAGAGAGAGAGAGAGAGAGAGAGAGATAGCCAGATTACAGGAAATGAAGCTGGGTAAAGAAATAAAACAGATTGGCAATTTCTCATTTTCTTAATTGCTCTCTCATTTCCTTTCCTCACATTTTCATTCCTCAAACGAAATGAGGGAAGGATGTAAGGGTGGGATGTGAACCGAAAGGGAATAAAAACAGGGCAAGAATAATACAAAGAAAGCATCTGATGGTTCGAACCCATAATTCCTCTGAGTCCGTTTAAGGATTTGATTGTTTTTCCACTCCAATTTTGTTTTTTTGTTTGTTTGTTTGTTTGTTTGTTTTTTCTTTGGGGCAAACTCATTTGCTGAACCACATAATCCTACTAAGATCATGAGAAGGCTGGGGCTTATCTCAGCCAACAATCATCAGACCATTGCAGGGCAATCACACTTACACTCACACCTCGGGCCAATTAGCTTAATGTGCATGCCTTTGCACTGTGGGAGGAAAACTGGAGTACCCAGAGGAAACCCATTCCCGGGCTCGGGGAATTTCTGTGTGGAGTTTGCATTTTCTGTTGTTTTTTGTGCAGGATTGCACTGTACAGCCACACACAGTCATGTCTGATCTCAGACTGCTGAGTCACGTTCGTACTCATCATTATCTTGACATTTTGTCGCATTACAGCCCAAATACAACTGCGACAACAGAAACCTGCACTGACAATACAATCAGAGGAAAATACCACATCAGGGTAATACCCCGCCTCCCAACCCGTGTCAGATGGGATTGGCGCCAGTGCAAGCCCCACCCGCAACAGATAACTCATTCACTCACTCACTCAACTATGGAAGAAAACCGGAGTACCCGGAGGAAACCCATGCAAGCACAGGGAGAACAGGCAAACTCCA
>JBCNYG010000002.1:15483318-15495920 GCA_039654305.1 Porochilus rendahli | reverse complement strand
GGAGCGTGTGTGTGTGTGTGTGTGTGTGTGTGTGTGTGTGTGTGTGTGTGTGTGTGTGTGTGTGTGTGTGTCAGAAGGGTACTCTGAAATGTGAACAATTATACAAAAATAATCTTTGACACCCCCAGTGTAGCTAGCTGGGTTATCAAAGGCCGGCTATGTCTCTCACTGTCTGTGGTGAGAGGAATGTAAAAGTATGATTGCTGATTGCTGATAGTAGGCTGCATAGCCGTCAGCGTGCGTCTGCCCTGCGAAGGCCTGGCGAGCTGTCCAGGGTGTACCCTTTCCTCGACCAGTGTTGGCTGAGATGGGCGCCGTTCAGAAAATGAATTAATGAATAATCTTTCACATTGTAGGCACATATATTCTCCTTATGTGGGTGCATATTATGCTAAATAATAATATTATTATAAAGCCTCCTTAAAAAAAAAACCTAATGAAATACTACACCACTGACTTCAAATGTATTGTTGGTTCAGCATTCCAACATTTAACACCAACACACCCATGGGTACTCAGATGGATGCAAATGCATTTACCATTGTGGGTGCTGGAAAGTATAATAACAACTGCACTGGTCTCAAACCCATGAAAAAGTGGTGCGCTTGGCTCATGCAGCATGTAATACAGAACCCTTCATCTTATTAATACAAACCTTTTTTTTTTCGTCCTCTAGTAAAGCCTTCAAGGTTCATCAATCATAACCTCAATATTTCACTGTTAAGAGTCTGGAGTACCAACAGATAGCCGAATAACTGGAAGCTAATAAAATATGACAAAACAATTTCATAAATGCATTCATGTGATGTTTGGGAGGTCAGACAGGGACACTCACTGATGTCATATGTTGTGCATGTGTTGTGTTAACCATCTATGAATAAGCATTTTGAATAGGATAATATTTTAAATCCAAAATAATGAAATGCACTCCCCAGTTATGCCACTATATACTATATTCTTTCTTTTCAGTTTAGAAATTGAAAAAAAACCCTGCAATTTTAGTCCAACATCTGAACAAATTTGGCATTTTTCAGTGCTTCTGCACAAACACACACAGCCCAAAATTAAATTGACACAATTGTCCCTTTATTACAATTTTTAACCGATTAGCCAACATGTCTGATCAAGAACATTTGGCCTAAGGGGAATTTTTTACTTTAATTCTTCTGCAGATATACTGTATTAGATTAATCACACTAGATGCTCATTCAGCTAAACATCATTATTTATCCTGCTTAATTTCTTTTCATGTGGCCTCCCATCAGTGTGAAAATGTGAGTTATTATGTTTGTAGGGAATGCAGAGAACAATCTCTGCTGTCATTTCAGGATTTACTGCCTCTTCTGCTGTGTTTCCTCAGGATAGGCATCAGGGTGTACTGTGGTTTCCATTTCTTCCTAAATTTCATTCGGATGTTTCTCTTTTACAGACCTTAAAAGATCCGACTCTTGCCGCCAGAAAAGACTTCCAGAGAGAAGCCGAGCTACTCACCAACCTACAGCACGAGCACATTGTAAAGTTTTACGGCGTGTGTGTGGACGGTGACCCGCTCATCATGGTGTTCGAGTATATGAAGCATGGGGACCTTAATAAGTTTCTGAGGTGAGGTACCTTCCTTTAGAAAACGAGCATCAGGAACAGGCAGTGCTAAAGAAGCAATGAAACTTCCCATCACTGAGATGCTCAATATTGCTGAAGCAAACTGCTATTTATCACTCCAGCTGGATGCTGCCACTTGTGCCAGAAGTGCATTTTGATGATTGCATCTGTCCTGAGTAATTTACCGCGACAAGTCAGCTAGCCAGGTTACGATGCAAATGTAAGGAAGATTGCGCATGGCGTACACATAGAGTAATTGCTACTCACATCTCACATTCTGTGTAGTACGGCTGGAGAAATCCTTTCAAAAAAGGCCTTATTACTTTGCTCTAGGATGACAGTTAGACTGTGATATATCTGGCAGCTCACTCTTCTCTCTGTCAAAATTTTGTTGTCATAAATATTCACTTCACATGTAGCATACAGGCTAACTCCTTTGTGTTTCTAATTTCCAAGGAGTGAAAATATCTGTGCTACAATTATCAGCTGATCAGGTCCAGAGAAAGAGCTTCTTGGAGTTAAAAGAACACTGTTTGACATGGTATACCCAGTTAAATTGTGAATTGAATGGGGTACTTTTCATGGACGCACCCTATCGACTCCTGTTTTAAGATGCCAACTGATAAACTGATAAACTTATTAATTAATTTTTTTAATGCAGTAGGCACATGGAACCAGTCAGTTTTTATGGGCATAAAAGAATAGCACAATGCTGACTCCAATTAAGCCTTACCCAGACGCTGCGTGTGTAGAATAAAGCTGGCCTGAAGAGAATTCACTTTCCAGCTCACAAGACAAGCAGGAGTGTGTTTTACATGCAAATAGCTTCTCTAACTAGAAGACTGCTTGATTGTTAGATCTCTAGCACATTGGCAAAGAGGCGTTTCCCCCACTAGGGCTATCAGAATTTCAGAAATGACGCTGGAGCACATTTAAGCAGGCACCTTATGTAAATCCACATGCAATCATCAAAGCTATTCAGCCTGACTGAAAAAGGGCCCAGCAAATCAACAAAGTCCTGGACTGTAAACAACAAATGGGTTCTGTTTAGCAGGAAAAAGAGAAATTAAATGTGAGATTCTGCTTCACGCTGAGCTATTTCAAAATTATAGCATGTTTATAGATTCAAGAGGTTGCAGCAAGTGTAGGGCAATTTTTTTGCATAATGTGACCTTTCTCGGCAATCCAGGACAAGCTTTTTACACATTTATCCTTTCCCTCTGCTTCTTTTTATAGAAACCTGCAAACCTGTACCGAGTCGAATGGGCATCTTTTTATTCCTGTTTTGTTCCTCTTTCTCCAGGGCTCATGGTCCAGATGCCACTATCTTGGTGGATGGCCATCCAATGCAGAGCAATGGCGAACTAGGTCTCTCTCAGATGCTGCACATTGCCACACAGATTGCAGCCGGCATGGTGTATCTGTCCTCACAGCACTTTGTGCACCGTGATCTGGCCACACGGAACTGCCTGGTGGGAAACGGCCTCCTGGTGAAAATCGGAGACTTCGGCATGTCCAGGGACATCTACAGCATGGACTATTACCGGGTATTTACAGTTGCATTTAACTGTCTTAATAAGTAAAGATACTGCATAATAAAGATATTGAGACTTTGAACATCACTACAAGTAGTCAATGCACTATTTGCAGAGTTATGAGAGAGTCTATATATTTTTTTTGTGGCTGCAAAAAAGTTAAGATATAAATTTAGTCATTGCCTAAATGTGGAGCTACCAATTGATAGCTCTATTAATAGGTGTCCAAGGCTGGTGTAATAACAGTTGTTACTTTATGGAACAAATAAATAAATCATTTCCTGTTCTGAAGTGAAAGAAGGAAAGGCTTTCACTACTCTTGTTAGATTAATTATCTGTTTAATGAGTTCATGTTTCATGTTGCCACAAAGAGGGAGGAAGAGAGAGAGAGAGAGAGAGAGAGAGATGTGTGTGTGTTGTGGATTGTTGTCAATACACAGAGAACCAATAAGAACATCATTGGTTTGCAATTGTCGATACTCCTAGCGTGCACCACCTCATCTAAGCCCACAACCACCCCACCCCCTAAAAAAAAAAGAAAAAACTAAAAATGTAGGTGTTAAATGGTTAATGTAGAAAAATATGACATTTCTGCACTACCATAGGTGTGTAATATGTGCAGTTAGCTTAGCACTTTGAGTCATTTAAAGGAAGTCTGAAAAGTTTTTGGCAGTAACCATGGTCATTTTGACCAGTCTCCCAATATGTTCTGGCAATCAGCATGTAATTACATGACATTCATTCTGAGTTAATTCCTATTCTAAAGTAACTATACTAGGATATGGTCTAACTGTGACTGTGTTTTTAAAGGATTTTTCATCAGAATTACAAAAACTAAATGTGATAACAAAACATTTTTTAATGAATTAAAAAGGTTAAATAAATGTAAAAGTGAAGTAAAGCATAGTAATATCACTAACATCTGAATCACCTCTATCAGTTTGAGGTGTGATTCCCAGCAACTTCCTTCATTAGTAAGCATTCAAAGGATTTTCGCTGATGGGAATATACATTGCCAATTAAATAATATAAATATATATGTATAAATGTATTAATATGCATTTTGGACATAAATTCCTGACACTAAGCATAACTGAACCTCAGTGAGGTTGCAGCTTTTACATATACATGTGTCAGACAATCTGTTAATATCTTAAGGGATAGCTTAGTCAATTTGTGTGTACATCTAAAGAAGAATGCAGTAAATTCATTAAGGTGAATGCACTTAATGTGAGAATCACTGCCTAATAAATCTGAACACTGGCATACACGCTGCACCAACATGGCAGGTGATAAAGCTGTGAAATCAATATCTAGTTACACATTTTAAATCACTTAAAATTAATTGGAAATTTGGAGGGCAATCAAATGACCTTTCAATTGATGCAAATTCTTATTAAGCAAGGACATTTGCAGAGCATTTTGCTAAGACTGGCACATTTACCTATTATTATGAAGATGGTGATGATTATTTTTATTATTATTATCATCATAAGGTTCTGAATAGTTTATGAGGAAATAATATTTAGGTCATGACTTGTTGAAACTCCAAGTTTATCAAGTTAACATTCTGAGCTATCATTAGATTCCTGTTGACAGGATTGTAAGATTCTCATTGCCATGGCAACATTGGCACACAATGCCACTCTTCACATGTGTGTAAATTTAGCTTCTAAATGAAATGTACATGGAAGTGGAGACATTGATAAATTAGCCAGGTTTGGGGTTAATATCAAAACAGTTTTCAACTCAGTGTTTAGAAAGATTTTGTTCAGGTTTGCAAGCCAACACAGCTGGTGATGATTTATATGAGACTATAAGACCAGGAAGGAATCACATGGGGAAGAAATATTTGGCATATAAATAAATTGTAAGTTATTATATTAGACAAAGCAATATAGAATTAATTTGGGTTGTTACATCAAATGTTTTTGTGTTCAATTATTATAATTATATTTATTTAATAAATATAAAGTATTACAATATTTTGTAGATTGAACTTTGTGTTTAATTAGAATTTATTTTTTTATTTATTTTAGAATATTACATTTGTAAAATGTTCTGTTTTTAAGTGAGTCCTGTATTTTGGCCAAGCAGGAACTGGAAAGCTTATATTGCACCATCCGGTAACATCTTTCCAGCACAGGCATGCATGTTATATTAACACAGCTGAAAGTTTAAAATATCATATCCACACTGGACACTTAACAGAGGTTCTGCCAAGGATACAATCCACACACTACAAGTCATACTGATGCTGGGGTTCCTGCAGGACTTAAGCACCTGGCCGGCAATAAGTAGTGAAACGGAATAGGAGGAAAAAGATAGCAGCCTTTTCATCACCAGCCAGTCCAAATGCTCTTGTGCTGGTACTGAAAATGCTGCATTGATTCCCTGGCGCTTAATGGTGTGTCAAGTAGCCAAGGTCAGAGGTCTTTTGATCAATGGAGTGAACCAATCTGAGGAGAGAAAAGAAAAACACTAAAATACTAGATCCAAAAGTATTAGTGCACCGGGTATATAAGTCAGGATCAATATGCATGATCAAAATTTAGGGATGTATTCAGAGTCGGAGACATACAGTAAATCCAAAGGATAGGTTGGTATTTATTTGGGGAAACTTAGGCTTATTCAGAGATTATGCAGCCATGTTCAGATTATTCTGGCTTTTCTCAAGTTGAATCATCATAGAGAGTATTCCCAGTAAACCTTTCCTCACTGTCAATCACACACATAATTTTAACCAATCAAAATGCCTTATTTTCTAAGGCACCGGCCTCCCGCAGTAGTCCCGCCACATGCACACAAATACATGCAGGCTGACATAGATCCATCAAAGGAAGCTGATCACGCTTATGTTTTACCAATCTGTCCTGCTGCATTTCAATCACTTTGTGAGTCCTTTTTCTTTTCTCCCACTGAACGTGTGCACTTAAGTGTGACTCTTATGTTGTCCCCTGCTCCATCCATAATCTTGACTCTGTGAACATACCCTTAAGTAAAATAATTGAGGCATTTCTGTAAAATTCTATTGAATAAAGTGGACGCATTACTCAGGAAAAATATGCCGATGTTGTCAGGAATATGCATGAGATTTGCTGTGTAACAGCCACTATTGTGGGACATTGGCAAAAGTATCCAGAGGGGCCGAGCTTAGCACTGGAAGGGGAAATGTCCATAGAAGCTACACCAACACCTTTAAATGCAAAGACTTGCCGTTAAATCCGAAAGAAAAAATGCAGGATAAAGAAGAAACTAGCTTTTGTTTCTTTTCCATAATTTAGGGAAAAAAAATAATAATTTTCTATTTGAAAACATTCAAATAGACAGCTAACAGAAGTTTAGTATACTGCCAAAGTATTGCTGCATGAATGGTTACAATTATCCTATTAATCAACTCAAATTTGTTATTACTTAACAAAATGACTTCTACTTTCATCATACATCAGCATATAAAATACCATGTCCAATTTTTGTAATTTATTTTATATATCATGCTCTGACAGCTGACTGCGCACAACTAAATGAGGTCTAAAAAGAAGTCATGCATTCACAGGGCATGTGCCAGATTTCGGCTAATTTACTATGAGAATGTCCATGTTTTAATTCACAATTTGGCCATTGTTGTGTAGATACATAGTAGGAATGTAGCAATGTGTGCAATCTTGGTATTCTGAATTCGATACATCCCACTACACATTGTTGCATCATATCAATAAGGTTCTGGTTTCAAACCTTGCTGCCAACTTGGGATTTTCTGTGTAGAGCTTAGATGTCCCCCTCATACCTGCAGACATACAGATTGGGTCAGCTGGCTAATTACGTCAACTGGCTGGCTGTGTGAATGGGAGTCTTAGTGGTAGGCCTGCAAATAATCTGGTGACAAGCCCGTGCTGTACGCTGCCTCTCGCCCAAAGTCACCAGGGTTTGATTCAGCGTCACCCACTTTAACCACCAGAAATTCGTGGAATAGATAATGAATGATGTTCATTGATGATGCTGGTAGAATTCATTTGATTTCGAGGCACATATTGGAAAGCTCAGGGGTGAGTACTCAGTAACTGACAGGCAGTGAAACAGAATGTATAAAAAAACACGTGAGTCTGCATCATGCTCCAAATGTACAATATTATTTTACAAGTTCAGTTGGGCAAATGCAGGCTGGATTATTATTGCTCAGGCTTCAACCTGCCTGTGACAGCTGCTGATAAAAAGTGAAAACTCGCAGCTCTGCCATGTCAGTCATATTGCAAAGAAAAATCCATGAATATGTTGCAAGCTGGACCCAATATTCTACCTGGCTTGTAGTGTATATAGAGCAAGCATTGTACAATTCATAAACTTGTTTAAAGAGAAAAAAAAACACCTACTGCCAGAGTCCAATCTGCTTTATCTTCACTTTAAAGTCTAAATGCTGGGTGAGTAACCCTTGAGAAACTGTAATCCATCCTCTGCCATGCTGCACCACTTTCCACACCACTAATCCAATCTCACCTTCCACCATGCAGCCACGACTAGCCTGTAATCCAGTTTACACGCCAGCGAAAGGAAAAGTACTCCAGAATGTCATTGAAAGCAAAAGTGAGAGTAATTGCAAGTGAGATGATTATTTTTTTTTCATCAGCATGTATTATTTGTATAAATTTTTGGAGGATGGTATTCATTATTAATTTCCAACCCTGCTGGGCTAATTGCTTTGGCCTTAACCACAAAGCCCAAGGTGATAGCGCTATCATTTGCATGCCTGTTTAACCGCTTTTAATTCGCCTTCCTTAAAGAGGGATTCAGATTCATTTGCACATGTAGTGAGACCAGTCTGTGTGCCATCAAAAGGTCATTTAAAATCACCACCCTAACTTAATTAGTTTGCTTAATCCGGCAAGAAGTCTTACTGAAAGAAAGCTCACACTTTTACAAAGGTGAGGAGATGTACTTTAGTGAGCCCTGCATGATGGCATGTAAAAGAATGTTAAAACCATATAGTTCCAGAATTAAGATGAAAATATTTCATTTAATATGGCAGAAAGGTGTTTACAAAGCATGTTTACACTTGTCTGCACAACATTAAGTTCATCAAGTAACATTAGCCAGCAGGACGGGTGTAAATTACAACAGAAACATCTTATTGGGGAACATTGGGGTCCAAACCACCAATAGTGGTTTGAGATCTGAGGATATTCCCATTTAAGAAGGTGCAGGATGGTGGACTGGTTATCTCTCTCACCTCAAAGCAATATGATTCTGTGTTCAAGTTTTGTGATCGACTGGGGCCACGCTGGCCTGGATTCTTTCCAAGTGCTGTGGGGTTCCTCCCACAATTCAAGGGCATGCAGATTAAATCAACTGGCTACTCTTAATTGCCACGAGGTGTGGATGTGAGTGTGAATGGTTGTTAGTCTCTGTATTGGCTCTGGGATAGATTAGCTGAGGTGCACTATCATCTGAGGCCAGAAAGAAAGTCACTCCATTACCATGATGAATATAGGTATATATGATGGCTGGATGACAGGATGGATGAAAGCATTAGCTTTACTTGACTTAACTTGACATAAGGTTTTTTAAGCCTTGGCCCAAATATTCTCTTTTCAAATTTTACCAGTGACAAAAGGAATTAAAATCAGATATAGTATACACTGTAATTGCCAGAATTTATCGGGGGGGAAAAAAATCAATTTTTAAAGTAATGAGAAGTTTTCTTTCTTACTTTGGAAATAGCCTTCTTAACAAATTCTGCTCGACGTCTACTTTCATAAACATTAGAAAAAAAACCTTGTGGGAAAAGTGGGCTACAGAGACTGAATGAGGTGCTGCATCAGAAACTAAAAGCAGAGAAAGGTAAAAACAGTGAGCATAAAAATGAACATCTTCCATGGTCTCTTTCCAGTTATTGAGGTAAACAGACACAGGTGTATTTCTATGGGGATCCTTTCCATGTTCTCAGACACTTACTGCATAATAACATTATGAAGCAAAACCAAGTTGTTTATATTTGCCCCATAGGGTTACAGTGTATAGTTGTCAGTTGTTTTTGTCCCTAGTAAAAAATTTTTAGTTTTTTTTCATTCAGTTTTCCCACTGTGCACTATGGGACACCATGTTTCATCATATATTTGGGTTCGCCTTAACCCTAACCCTAATGGCTAAATGTGTCAGTGTTGTTTTCATTCAGGTGCGGTAGATGGGTAATAGATGAATTGGTAGATGGATTCTTTTGCAACTCTTCATCGTTCTTCTTCTGTCTATTTATCTCTCAAATATCACATCCAATCAGCCAATATCAGCCTATATTTGTTGTTTACAGCAACAAGCAGTCCAGGGCATGGCTCATCATGCTGTTAATGAGTGTGACGCGTGCTGGCTGACTAACCATGGCGTGTTTAATCTGTTCTTCAGGTGGGCGGTCACACCATGCTACCCATTCGCTGGATGCCACCCGAGAGCATCATGTACAGGAAGTTCAGCACAGAGAGTGACGTGTGGAGCTTCGGCGTCATCATGTGGGAGATTTTCACCTACGGCAAGCAGCCGTGGTTTCAGCTGTCCAATAACGAGGTATGGGAGAATTTCACGCATGCAGGCATATTTAGAACCTGAGTGTGAACTCTGATAAAGAAGAGCAAAAAATGCCAAAGGCTGCCACAAATCATAACAATTTAAATTCACATGAAATAGTTTTCACGCCTGTAGATTTATTGAATAATTCATATCTGGATTTGGTAGTTTACCATCAAATCATTAAAAATTAGAAAAGGGTACAGATTCACCTTCATCTTCTAGAAGTATAGATTCTGGAAACATACAAATTAAACATTGATTTTCTTTTTAATGTGTAACTAGACAACAACCAGTTTTTTAAAAAGAATATGCAGAGAAGTTTTCTTCCAAATTAAATTCAAAGTACATTTCTCATCTATTTAGTGTCTGTGGTGCTTGGCGATGAAGCACCAGAATGCAACAAAATATTCATATTGAATCATCTAACTTATAGACATTTAATCATTCTTAATCAGCAACTTTTGTCAATATTTAGTCAGTTCACTTATTCAGACCTTTGCAAGTTATTTAAGTGAGAAATTCCATGTAGCCTTTATAGGTTACAGGTGGTTTAGAAGGTAGTAAAAACAAACTGCACTCCTTTTCCTCCTACAGGTGATTGAGTGCATCACACAAGGACGCGTTCTGGACCGGCCTCGTCTTTGTCCCAAGGAGGTTTATGACCTCATGTTGGGCTGTTGGCAGAGAGAACCACAGCAACGACTGAATATCAAAGACATTCAGAAAGTCCTGTATGCCTTGGGCAAAGCCGCACCGGTCTACTTGGACATCCTTGGCTAACACTGGTGCACTTCATCAGGCCTGAGGCCAACACAATCCAGGAGAAACCAAACGGCCCCCTAACCCTACTGCGCCACTGTAAAATCACCTACACGTCGGGGATGGACTTAAGTGCCTGCAACACCATTTTTTTTTCAATACACTCAAATAAAAAAGTACAAAATATTTAAAGAAAACTTTTACATTTTCTTTACTCTTACAGTATATAGTGTACAGAATTCTACAAAGCTAAACATTTTCCTAAAAACTGATGAATAAAAGACAGCAAAGTCTTAAGAGACATCAAAGTCTTACATAAAGGATGTGTTGCCTCTGATAAGGCAACCACATATCTAATGAACAAAGCTTTCCTGTGTTTCATTTTATAAACGTATATATACATATATGAATATATTTTTTATTTATTTAGTTTCATTCTTGAAGGTATGGGTGCCTGTCATATTCAGCACTGTTGATAGCTCTTCATTTCAAGATGGACTTCTGATGTTGTTTAGTCTGGCACCTAGTTGGCAAAGCCTTACTGAATTTCTGTTACTCTATTTAGCATCTGGGGTTTTTTTTGTTTCTGTTTGTTTTTTGTTTTTTGTTTGTTTGTTTTGTTTTGCATTTTTTTCTTTGCTTTTTTTACTCTGCCATTTTGCTTTGTCAGTGACGAGTGCTTGAGTGGAAAAAATCTTTAGAATACTAAAATATAGGTATATTTTAATTGTATGTGATTGTACATACTGTAAATTTCTATACTGGTCGGCTTAAATTATTTTTTTTCCTTTATATGTTTGTTTTTGTTTGGTTCTTTGTTTGGTAGCATCAATTTTCTAAACACAGCCATAAAAGGGCATAAATATTGTTCAGTGTGACCACTATTGTATCATTTTAATCTCGCGTTCTACAGTCAAACCATTTACAGTTTGAAGAATCTGCTCTAAGACAGTCAAAGGCAAGCGAATATTTGAGGAATAAATCTCTCTGCAGAATCATATTGAATGGTAAACTGCTTTACTTTTAAACTTGCCAAAAACATGAAGTAAAGTGCAAGCTTTGTCACTACTCTATAATGACACTTATCAAAGCAATGTTTTTGCGAATCTTCATCATATGTGATATCAGTGCCATTGAATCTGAAGTTAACGATCTCATGGTGTTTGTTGTCTGTAGCGAAACAATTCTGTGTTCTTTTGCAATGGGAGTGTTTGTAGTTACTTTACACCAAATCTTTCACAGCATCACCGTTTTCACAAATTCCAATTCTCTTGCCTCTTTGCAGTACCAGAAAGGTTGGTTTGCTAAAGATAAATGAAAAAAAAATGTATGTTTAGAAGATGTATTAAATAAATATTCAAATACAGTCCATTGGAATACTTAATTTTTTTTTCTATATGTTGAACTATATTTATTTATTTCAGTTTGAAATCTTCCCAAGGTTATTCATTTCTGAGTAATTTCCTTTTCCATGTTAATGTAGCCTTTTAACTGTGCAGCTTTCCAGGAATGAACTGTAGATTCCTAGCTGCAGGATATGATATATTCTGACAATGGTAAGGAAAAGTGTGGCTGAGAATGGTAAGGAAAAACTCTATAAGAACATTAGGAAGAAATCCTGGGAGGAACAGACAACCACTGAATAGTAGTAGTAGGATTATAGTAGGACGAGTACAAAAAGGGATTAAAAGAGAGATTTTGCTCAAAGAAAGCAAAGAGTTATGGAAACTATTATGTAAATATATTGAGTAAGACATTGCATTATCCCCCAGCCCCCCATCAAACTGAGCTTACCAAAAGGTATTACAATTTTACATATATATATATGGTGGCATGTAGTGGTTAGCACTGTGGCCTCACAGAAGGTTCAGAGTTCAATGCCCACAGCAAAATGGATCCTTTCTGTTTGGAGTGCATGTTCTGTAGGTTCTTGTGTGGGTTTTGTTTGCAATTTTTGTTTTTCTTTGAACTTTTTTTTTGCTCAGAGGAAGATTGTATCCATCAAGTCAGTGTAAATATGTCATGTTGCATGAGACTAGTGCTGCCTCAGTGTGGGCTCATTGACCACGGGTCAGCGTTGACTCTTTAATTTTCTGAGATACAGTAAGGGTATGTTTTTACAAAGTACTGATTATTTCCAGTAGGGATGTGAAT
>JBCNYG010000002.1:15391910-15415162 GCA_039654305.1 Porochilus rendahli | reverse complement strand
TAATTTATTAAGTGTGTGTGTTTGTGTGTGTGTGGGTGGGTGTGTGTGAGAGAGAGAGAGAGAGAGAGAGAGAGAGAGAGAGAGAGAGAGTGTGTGTTGATTGGGATTGAGACTCTATCCAGGGTGTATTCCTGGACTAGTACTAAAACCCAGTACTGTAGTGCCTCCTCTAATCCACCGTATGGTACATGCAAAAATGCCCACACTGCACTTGCTTATCATAACCGACTGCTGAATGATGAAATAAATTGCGATGCCTGGAAAATCCAGTCTCAATAGAAAATGATTATCATCATTAAATATTGAGGACAAAACCCCATTAAATATGTGATGAGACTTGTTCAGCTAATAATGAGCAATTTATTGTAAAGTAAGTCAAAGCCAAATAGAGTGCTATAATGGTCGTTGAAACATCTATGAATCCTAAGCCATGATTTCACATCTTCACACAACCTTTCTGGCTTTACATGGCGCCAGTAAAATTTATTGGAAGTTTCGGAACACAAAGTAAATAATGGAATATTGCAGACAGCTTCAAATCTTGATGAAAATGAATACAACATTACCAGGTCTCAGGAGATGTTGATTGCAAAACAAGCATTGCCGGTTTAGATATATTTAAAGTGTTTTCACACCTGCACATTTTAGCCTATTTAAACTGAGCCCTGGTTCATTTTCCAATTTCGTGCGGTTCATTTCTGCAAGTATGAGTGCAGTAATCACTCGAGTGTTGACCAAACGAACAGCACTGAGAAATTGGTCTCTATCTGATTCCAAACTAGTTTATTTGTGATCTGACCTCAATCCAACCCAAGCACTAGGTGTATGCTGAAGGTTTGAGATAAATGACTCTTGTAACCAAGTGTGCTTCGTTGCCAGGGATGAAGCAGAAAACATAAATTGTAGCAGTGTCAGCACACCATGTTTACAGAACACTGAAGCTTTCAGGTTAATATGTTGACAGGTAGCACGGTGTTGTACGTTTGACACTAGCCACCTTGTTTTGTTCAGTCACCTGAAGGCAGCATGTCACTTTGTCTAAAGCAGTATAGGCAAAAGTGGGTATGTACTTTTTTCGTGCGTATGTACTTTATTCATATTTCTGACAACTTTTTACATTTATTCCATACATTTTAACAGAAGTATCTGTACTTTCTACTAGTTGGTCATTACTTATTTGTAATGCTTTTGAGTGCTATTCATATTTTCATTTTGTAGCATTGTATACCAAATTTGGGGGAAAACCCAGGTAGAGGAAATACAGGAATGCGAAGAGATCCATGGTACTGGTTTCCCAACTACAGTCAAAGGTTAACCCCCCTCCACCCCCCACCCCCCATTTTTCATTAGCTGATTTCTGCGTTTGTTAGCATTACCTGTCTTATTATTATCCATTTAACAAATGAAAAGAGCTCAAGTATAATATTTTGAAGATGTTAAAGGGCATTTGGCATTCTGCTGGTATAATTTTGCCTGGTATGTTCCCCAGATAGTTGCCATAGTTATGAAAAATTTACAATTCTGTCATTACTTAATGTTAAATTGCTTAGCAATGATTTTTTCACGGAATTGTGCACAACCCCAAAATACTTTTTTTTCTGCCCTAAACATGTCTGACCAACAAGCTGAGTGAACATTCTCACATTGTTTAAAGTGAGGGGTTTTGTTTGTTTGTTTGTTTGTTTGTTTGTTTTGTTTAGTCCAGTCTAGACAAGAGTCTTATCAGTCTGCAGATGAGGTTAAGTTGGTAGGATATGAACCTGGTACAGCTTTGTTGGGGTTGGGATGTTGACATCACATGGGTGAAGTGGTTTTGAACGATGTCTTTGAACCATGCCAAATTTCCAATGCTGGTAAATGTAACAACCTCAGCCTCTACTAGGCAAGGACTCCAGGCTGTTATTCCATTTGCAGGAGATTGATTGTCACAAATTTACCAATGGAATGTAAAAATAATTTATATAGCACAAGGTTGCTTCGTTTCTATGCACTGAGAGTGAATGACACAAATTCACTTATTCAGCGCACTGAGTTGGGAACACTTCTACCTCATGATACATGAATGAAACGAATTGATGAATGATGAATGAAATGCCCTGGTGGGTTAAGCGAGAGGCACATGCAAGCCAGTACTACTCAATCGACTCTTCTTTAAAAGCAAGGGCAATGTTGGTACCCATGTTTGATTATCAGAGTTCACAAGGTGCACAAATTAAGCCCACAGCCTACAGAACCAGGAGCAGATGACCTAACCACCAATGAGCCATTTTCCTGGACTACCAGTGTCTCATTGAAAAGGATAGAATTAGAGCTCTGAATTGTGTGAATGACTGTGCAGAGAGAAGTGTGAAGTTGAGTGCGGAAGACAACTATCAAAACATGCTGTAGCTGGTTGAAAAGAACAGAAGATTGAGGCTTAATTTAAGAAAAAGAGAAACCAAACAAACATTTAAAAACTGCTGAATTGGGCTTGAACACACTTGTGAATGTTATATGTCATAATAAAAAATGTTATGGACAGCATCCAGATTGTAATAAATTGTTGTTACATAAATTTTTTAATTTGAGGTGTAATTTTATATTTTGACATGGACCCTTTAAACAAAGCTCAATCGTCCTAAAAATGTGCACCTTTCCTTTCCTTAAGGGGCCGGTGGTATATTGGTTAGGGCGCTGGGCTTATGATCAGGAGGTCATGGGTTTGAGTCCTCATTAGACCCTCACCGTGCTAAGACCTCTCGGCAAGGTCTTGGCCACAGGTGTGCCTCTGTCCACCCAGCAGTATAAATGGGTACCAGTAAAAATATTGGGAAGGTAACCTGCGATGGACCAGCGTCCCATTCAGGAGAAATTCATGCCACAGACACCGTGCCTCTAGACTCAGGTGTAAAAAATCTCATTTGTTTTCTAAACAAAATAAAATAATAGTAATTTTTTGATGCCAAATAAAATTACAATTATGCAACTGATCACATGTGAAATTTACATCGTTTCACATTTTTCATTAATTTTTGTTTATTTCATGTGTGGTCTATTTGGTTGGTTGGAATTCAAATTATTCATGTCTTGATGGAAATTTTTGTTGTTGTTGTTTGTTTTTTGCTTTTAAAAATAATTGATTCACACACACATACACACAAACACACACACATAAACATATATATATATGGTAAGTGGGAAAAATAATAGGACTACAATTTCATCACGACAAGCCTGTTTCGTGGTTGCCCACTCATCAGGGGATTTATATAATAAATAAAAATATATTATATAAATGTAATGATGAGTGGGCAACCTCAAAACAAGCTTGTCGAGATAAAATTGTTGTTCTATTATTTTTCACACATACAATATATCTGGCTCTACTTCAACGTATCGAGTACTCTTCTATGAAAAATCGACTCAGGATTATATATATATATATATATATATATATATATATATACTGTATATAATTCTATAACACCTTAGCAGTGCCACAGGACAGCATCCATGCCACGCCGCATTAAGGCAGTAATTCATGCCACTGTGGCCCAATCCAAGTTAAGAGATTTTGAATTTGGGGTTTTTATAAGATATAAGCCATATTCATCAAAATTGTAATAAAGGCTTGAAAATTTCACTGTGCATGTAATGAGTCTTTAGAATATATTAGTTTTTATGTTAAATTACTGAATTACATGTTAAATTTTTATGTTAAATTACTGAAATATATGAACTTTTGCACGATATTTTAATTTTTCCGATTTCACCTGTATGTGTTCTTTCTGAAAGTAGAATCTAGAGCCTACACCCCACACACTTTTCTCAATTTGATGGCATCTGACTCCTACATAAATGTGTAGTCATCATCCAAGGAGCAGACAATCCGCCCATTTCTACAGCTGAAGCAAAATTAGTTTAGTTTAACCTAGGATTAAATTGCATACTTTGCGACATGCCTTCTACTGACTCCCACTAAAATGACTTCTGCTGTGAATGATTATGTTTGATGCAGTCCCCACTGTTCTTTTTTGTTTTCTTCCATCTCCTGGGAGGTGCCATATTCATATTGATTTTGTGATACTGCGTGTGTTGTTTGTCTTCATATCGTAAAAGCCAATAAACTGTTTGCAAAAAATAATGACAAAGGCCATTAAAAGAATGGTAGTCATTAAGAGAAAAAGCCTTTCTAGACAGGAAGAGCTGGCCGTATATCGTCCACCAAATGTGAAATCGATCCAGATCGAAATAACCAACAAGAATGACATGAGGACAGACGGCAACCTTCCTTAGAGTTAAAGTGAGCATGAATTACATAAAATGCATCTTTTACATTTCAATTCTTGCTCCTGATTAAGACTTCATGATGTCTTTATTCCCCAAGACACTGGTGTGTGAATAGGATGTTATTTCCTTCACAAGAAAAGCACAATCCTTCACAAATTCATGTCTGATTTTACATCATGATAAATCACAGACATTAGTATGAGACTGCACACTGAGACAGCACCACCTACAGGTGATCAAGCGTACACCGCTGATACTTACATACGTATATGTATATGTTGTATTGATCATTTTAATTATTAAAGAAAGCACGTAAAGTATTAATCCAGCATGCAGTACTATCTGGTGGGTTTCTCTTTACTGCATACTTCTGGAACCTATTAACTAAATTGGGTACACTGTCAGTCAAAGGTTTTTCAATATCTGGAATTTTTAATCATTCCAGTAAAAATGTATAAAAGTTCTCAAAAACGAGCCTGAAAAAAAGGAACTTAAAAAGGGAATAAACTCTTAACTCATGTGCTGAAATGCTTATATCATACTTTTACGGTCATGGGGAGGCTGGAGTCTATCTCAGCTGACACTGTGCACAGGAGGGAAACAACCTTAACAGCTGCCCAGGACCTTCTTGCTGTGAGGCAGACATGCTAACCACTGTGCCATTGTGCTGCCCTAAATGGATTTTTCATACCTTTTAATAGGAACTATAAATATATTTAATTTAAAAATGCACAAATTTTTACTTACTCTCATTTGCTGAACTGCTAAATACATTTAATCTTATCTCAGCTGACAGTGAGGACAGTGTACACTCTGAACAGCATGCCAGACCACACACTCATGTGGGCCTCTACACACACAACTTAGGGGCAGTTTGGAACAGCCCATTTTCTTAATGTGCATGTCTTCAGACTGTGGAAGGAAACTGGAGTATCCAGAGGAAACCCACGGGAGGACAAAGAGAACATGCACACTCTACACAAAAATGCCTGACCCGCAACACCACCGCTCTCTGTAGTTTTTAATGAACTAAGGTTGTGAATTACTGTGACAGGGATAAAACACTTTGGGTTGAACTATTATAGGAAAAGAATAAATTCTGCGATGGCAACAGTGTTGATTTATACTGGGCTGTATCAATCCATTCATTAAATATTTTCCTATCACAACACACTCCAAGAGTTTTACATATACAGTGCATAGACCTTACATTTGCACGTTATTGGAGCATTTAAAGTGAAACAAATAAAAGAAACACTAGTTTAAACACTTATGACTGGCAGTGTGCAAATAATGGCTAATCCACAGGTTTCCTCTGTAAGGCGACCAGCTTATTGCTCAGTGAGCCTCAACATTTAGCATTTGTCGACAGTGAATCATAAAACATTTTAACCTAATGCTTAGAGAGCATACACGTTTTCCATTAACCTGCCTGAGCTACAGGAGCACACTGCAACCATGATTAACTACCCCGTAATCTCTGTGTTCCCACTCATCTTTTAATAAGACTGTGAGGCTCGATATAGCATTAACAGAGCCACCAACACCTCATCCTCTCATGCTCTTGCATTATGCAAGGGGCCGCTGATAAATATGCACATCCCATAAGACCTACAAGCAAATGTGTTAAGTGACCTGCTGCAAGGACGCACACGTGCTGTAAGGACGAGCTATGTGGATCTGAAATGATGATAGAAATGAAGTCACTTTATGGATTTCTGGGTGGAAAAAGAAATGTATACCTGTTTTACAATTTATCTGCAAGAAAATCTCACAAATGGGTGTGTGTATCCTGCATCATCAAACGACACAAACGTCAAAAAAAAACTGCTTGAAAAGAGATTTTGCAGGGCTTCTGTCAGTATTCTGCTCTAATATAAAGAAGGCAGTGGTTTAAAAGACATGTCTAGAAGAAAATACCTGGGGATAAAAAGGCCTGGGATGGGCTCCAGACCTTAATAAACGATAAAAGAGTATGCAAAATAAGCACAAACAGGTAGTGCAAAATGAATAATGAGAAATGGAAGGGCAACTGGCAAGTGACAAGGCACCAAGGTTTTGAGGACTTCCGGGGGGAAAAGCTATTTTATTGTCTGGAAGTGGTGGTTTGGTTGTTCAGAACCGTTTTGCCAAACAACACAGTGGTACACAATGGGAAGGGTGGGAGGGATAATATGCTGGTGGTTGGATAGATAGACTGTTTGTTTTTTTGTGTAGATCTATGATTGGAACCCTAATGCTTCTCTCAGCAGTCTTCACCGTCCGCTGCAGGGAATTGTGATTGGTGATCTTGCAGTTCCTGTACCAGATACCAGACAGTGATGCATGTGCAGAGGATGCTCTTAATAGTTCTCTGGTACAATGTGGTAATAATGGGAAAGGGGAGGATGGCTTTTGCTTAGTCACCACAGGCAGTGTAGATGGCACTATGTTTGTTTGTTTGTTTGTTTTGTTTTGTGTGTGTGTGTTGGTGGTTATGTTGAGTGTCCAGGTGAGGTCCTCTGCCATGTACTCCCCCCTAGGAACTCCACACTGTTGAATGTCTTAACAGCAGAGCAGTTGACGTGGAATGGAACACTGGTGGTAGAGCTCCTCCTGAAGTCAGCAATCATCTTATTTATTTTTTCAACATTCAGAGACAAATTGTTTTCTGAACACCAGTCCATAAACTGTCCGACCTCATCTCTGTACACAAACTCCTCATTGTTACTGATGAGTGCACCCACTGTTGTGCTGTCTGCAAACTTGATGATATGGTTTGAACTGTGCTGGGCCGCACTGCTGTGTGTCAACAAAGTGAACAGGAGTAAGCTGAGCACACAACCGTGGGTTATGCCTGATGACCCTGAAGGGGGTTGTTGCCTTTCCTGACAGATTGGAGCCTGTCAGTGAGAAACTCTACAATCCAGTTAGAGGTGCAGTTAGAGAGAGGTTTTCATGCCCAGTAGGCTCTGCTTCTCTGCCAGTCTCTGCGGGATGATTGGACTGAATGCTGAGCTAAAGCCTATGAACGGAATTCTGACACAATGTTTTTTTCTTGTGAATGAGAGAATGTGTGGTGGGCGGCAGCTGGGATGGCTTCACCTGTTGTTTGTTAGACAAGTATACAAACTTTAATTTGTCTAGTTGTTTTGATCTAACTGCAGACAATAAATATTCAAAACCACATTGTCATTCGCAAACTGTGAATTCCAAATGGAACACCATCTGACATACTTTTGTTTTTGTGCTTCTGAAGATTAAAAAATGTTTTAGTCGAATTACTCCAGAAGGTCTACGCTCAGTCATGGGACCGCAAAAATCTATACCTTTTGATAAGATATTAAAATTCACTCTTTATTATCAGACATGTCTAGCAGTGAACTGGAAATGTTGCAAATGTAAAAAAGCAGCAAAAAAAAGCTCTTCAGTGGAAATAAATTCCTACAAACTGAAATATTGCAACAAAAATAACTGGTCTTCACACCATAAGGGAATATTCTTTTTACTGACTCCTTGTCCACTAACTTATAATCTGAGGAACCCAGCCAGCTTTTCTTTCACAAATAATACCATACCTTTTTATAAAGTGTTAGTGTGAGATCTGGGTCATGGCACCAAGTTGTTAGAAATTCAGTAAACAGTACGTTAAAACCCTTAATGTTTATTCACATAATTCAAAGAAACTTCATATTAACTTTTCACAAAACCAAAGCAAAACTTTAGAAAGGTTTACATGACTGAAATCTACATTAGTATAGACTTAGGAAAGTATGTAGAAATAGTAGGAGAATTGAAGATAAAGGCAAATGGCAATTAAAAAATTAAAAAATTAAAAAATTTACCCAAAATCCTGATGGATACATGTTAACAGATATATGGATGGATTACGAAGTTTTTAGCATTTCAGCCTGAATTGAAGGATATCAGAAAATTATTTTACTAAAGCCATCCAACAATGGAATTAAGAGTTATTCACTCAAGGCAAGACCGATGTTGCCTAATAGTCTCTAAGATGGAACTTTGAGGAATAATTGTTTTAGTATATACTACATTGGAACATATGCAAAAATGCACATTGATTTATTTAATTTATTTTATTTATTCTTTCACATATTTTAAGCATTACATCGCAAGATGAGGTACACACACACACACACACGGATTTATCCGATATCACAGTGTGACTAACTCACTACTGATCTAGAGGTAACACATAATTTTAGTGCTGCAAAAATAACTTTAACATTGCTTAGATGTATATGTTAATTAAATAATTAATTTACAAACTAAATACACTTTCAGAACTGAAGGGCATCAGGGTAAAACCTTGCCCTTTTACATTTTTGCCATTCAAGAGATTATCTGCTCCACGCAGTTCTCTGTGGTTGTTTTTTGTTGCCAAAACAGCTGAGTTTTTTACTGTCAAGGTGAAAATACTGTAAGCCTCCCACTGGTTTTCGCAGCATTTATGGTTTTTATGCTTGTTGTTTTCTTTCAAAGCTAGCTTTATTATAAGCTCTGCTTTGACTTTCTACAGAAAGGTAAACATTGTTTAACTCTTCTTTTTACACATCTTGTATTTTGTTAGAAATTTGCATTGAGTCCAAATCACTCTACAATAAATTGCAATTTGAAAGATTTAGGTTTTGACATAAAAGTACACAGTTTAGCATTAGATAATACAAAGATATCATGCCACCAAGCTAATAAAAGGACATTATTGACTATGCAAATCACCATCCAAATAAGCCTATTCAAGCCTATATTACAAGCTAACTCTTTGTCTGATACACAATTTAAAAATCAGTTTAAAATCTTCCGTCTAAAATGTGAGAATATTAAATAAATATAATATAAATAAATATCAAATAAATATGTTAAAATATTTACAGAATCTGTAAATCTTTGCACGCTGGCAAAACTTTCTGAGACAAGAGTGGGAAGTATTTGAGAGGACCTTGTGGTGCTCCTGCTTGGTGACCTACTTTTCTTTGACTTTTCTCATGAGGAGCCTCACACACAGTGGCCATATGGCTTATCCAAGGGAAAGCTGCATCCACAGATTGCAAGCTCTGAACTATATCTTGGTGAAGATCTCCTCAGGCTAAAATTATGCTTTCTTCACCCTGGGGAATAATGTGTGCAAGCATGAGCTGTGTTTGCTGGTCTTGATGAGGTGAGCACGTTCAAACACACTGAACTCTACACTCTTTGTGAAACTCATTATCAAGGCAGATCCTGAAATATATTTAAATTTCTAATCTATATTTAATATCTATCCTCTTGCATATAGCTCACAGAAAGTCACGCACGTAAGTCAGTTGAGTCAGCGAATAAGTGAGCTTGCACAGGTGTGTGTGTGTGTGTATGTGTGTGTGTGTGTGTTCATGAGAGCGCTTGATGATTAAGTACATAATTCAGGAGTTTGAGCGTGAACATTTTTCTGAAAACCGCTTAGACCCTGTTACCACCTACAGTGATGAACTCACGCTAAACTATTTTTGAGTATGCAAAAGTTTTTAAAGCAGGTTTATGCTGTTCTTTGCCCTCAAAATATTTGTTCTGAATCTCATTCTGGTGTGAAAAAGCTTGACACCTCTTTATAATGTGTGGCATAGAATGCAGTATTTTTCAGGAACATTGTGCATTTAAAAAAAAAAAGAAGAAGAAATAATATTAATGAGAAAGCTATAGTAGCAGAGCACATTGGTTTATTTTTACACTGCCTTTATTCACATCATGCTTTCTTGTCTATTATGTAATAATGGGCAGCAAATTACTATAATTCGACCTCATGCATTAACTTGCCGTTTGTTGCTAGCAAACTCTAACAGGCCAGTCCGAGGCACAATGTGCTGAATGAATGATGAAACAATGTCTGTAGTATTGTGGGTGGAATGTAAACAAGGACCTTTTACAATGGAATGGCAAGGTTACACCCATTGGGATAACAATAGTAGGACAAAATACTAATCTGTATAACTAAAAAGCATAATATGAAATCAGTTTATGGCATCTCCATTGGATATACACTTCCCGGAAAAAAAAACCTAAATAAATAAAAAGTTTCACTATGTAATATTTTGTGAGACTGCCTTGATTACCGTGCGTAATCATCATAGCTACCATAGCTATGGTAGCGAGCTGAATGTGCCGAATGACCAGGTTATCCCATCAATTGATTTTTTCTTCACTGATGTCATGGATATAAAATTGGAGCCCAAATAATTATAGAGTGGATCAGGGAGCATGAGAAATCATTTTCACGCATGATCTGGAACGATAAAGTCCTGATCTTCGCCCTAATTAAATTTTTTGGAATGTACTGACGAAGACTCTATGGATAGAAATAAATGTTGTGATGTTGCTTAATTTTGTCGAAACGATGTAATGCCAACTGCATGCTGTAATCAAGACGAAAGGAGATACCAACATACTACTAGGTTGCGTCTCGATCATATTAATGCTAGTGTTAGAAATTCAGTATCATTAGCGAACAGTCATCATTAACTTGTACCAATCTGAGAAAATCCAGTGATAGGCTTCCAAATAACAAATAGCATTATAATCATAAATCTAAAAAATTTATAGATAATAGATATCCCTGTCTCTATATGACTCTTGTTCCCCTGACTTTTCATGAATTATCTGTCATGTATGACGTCTAGCACAGACAATTTCTAAGACATGCTAAATTAGGATCCATTTCCACTTGATTGTCTAATAAACCTCTACTAATAAAGTAATTCTGTGTACCGAGAAAAGTTTCCTAAAGAAACTTCTTCCTATTCATGAAGATGGTTTGACATCCAATATTAAATGAAATGAGAGCAGAAAAGCTATTTGACTCAGTGGGGCTGATGAGACACGAGAACACTGAAACATTATTAAAAGGGACATCAGAGCGTGTTTTTCACTGCTGTTATGACCAGTGGTGCAGTTCCTTCCCAGTGGACTCCATAATGCATAGTTGAACTCTCAGCTGTGTAGACTTGAAGTTTGGACTATCAAAGTCTTGTGTAATGATGTACTGTATTAGAACAAATGGTTTGTTCTGTAAGACTGTGGGCTGCTTAAATTAATACAGAAAAAAAGGACCCAGTAGTTTAATGAACGTGACAAGTGCAAATCTGTGATATTGACATGAACAGTAAATGATCATTATCGTTTTGATGCTTGAAAGTAATGCGTTAAATGAATTCGTGTAGACATGTGCTTAGTGCTAGAAGTGTTTTACTCACTTTAGCGTTTAATAATGTGTTATTGGGCAGCATTGCTTAGCACTGGTTAGTTTGTTCACAGCAGTAGATGTAATGTTTACTTGAACAGATTGCATAATAATGTGGGGGCGTGGCTTCTGAACTCAATTTACTGGTTTCCTGGTTTACACTGTTTCTTAATTAGATGTAATTGTGTGTGTGTGTGTGTGTGTGTGAGAGAGAGAGAGAGAGAGAGAGAGAGAGAATTGATACAAGTGTGTTTATCATATTGACTTTAATTCAAGTTTGAATAAAGTCAAACTGCTAAATATATTTACTAGCTGTTTCCATGAGTGTAATCCTTGGAGCTGTGTAAACATGACATAAAATGGGCTTTGTTAACTGTAATAAGTCTGTGACAATTGTTTCCATACTTTCAGTGATCAATAAATGTTGCAAGTTTGATGCCAGTAGTATTGCACCAGGTTTTAAACCAATTAGGCTTACAGTTATTTGGGGAGCGTTCAGAAGTATGCAGTTACAAACAAACTCAAAGAAAAATATTTCATAATTTAATAATTTGGGCTATGTGGGCATCCTTTATTTCTTATAGTATATGTTTCATTATATATGAAAATATTTCTTTCTTTCTTTCTTTCTTTCTTTTTAAGAAACCCTACCAATAGGTATCAGTAACCCTGCCCAATAGTGTCCCTAGTGGACTGAGCAAGAACTGTCGCGTACCTCACAGCCTACTGTAGATGACTAAGACTGTTTGGTAATAAAATCAAGTCTAGGTATGTGGAGACCGTGTGCAGTGATGTACTGCCTTTCTTGACATCTCATTTTCATTTACATTTAATGATTTTAGGTTTTCTAGCATTGCTCGCAAAAAAATCCTGCAGTAGCTTAACCCAAAAGTGCTGTTATAGGGCAATTACAAGTGATATTGTTCTGTTTTTTCCATGAAAGTTGTATAATTTATTGTAAAAGTCTGTTTTATTCCTCTTATATGCCAGCAATTTGACAAGAGTTACAAGTGATGTTTATTAAAGAACATTACATCATACTTTGTGACTATTTATAGCTACATCAAATGCACTGTGTATTGAATTGCAGATTAAATTATTGATGATGCCAAATCTTATACTTGATCTAATAATTTATTTCTGTAAATATGTATGGAGCGAATAACATCACCTTTAAAGTTGGTCCCAATCCAAAACTCTTCAGACAAATTTAGTGTTAAATAAATGGTATTTGTTTGGATTTGTATTGCAGTGACAATACTGTAAAAGGGACATATAATAATCGTGGGTGTCGCAAACTGCTTTTAGTACAAAATTAAATCAAATCTGACTCAACACACCTGATAAAATGTGGTAGTAATTCGGCACAGATAACTGAACACATCTGATATTGAAACAGCTTCATTATCTCTGCTTGCTGTATCAGCTTCGTAGACAGTAAGCATATTCTTAACTAAGTCCAGTTGCTTTTATAATTTAAGGTCTTTCCCTGACTCCTAAACAATTTAACTGTACCAGCGCTTGAGATGAACTGTTACCTTAGGAACAGGTTTCACTGCTCTGTACTGAACAGTTGGTGAGTCTTCACTCCTCTACAGTGCCAGCAGCTGCTGGTACACACCAGAAGCACAGGTTGAGCTGGAACAAGCAATGTATACTCACACCAAGTAGATAGACAGGGCTGGAACGAGCCCTTTAAATACACCGAGCACACAGACTGGGCTGAAATTCAGAAGCAGTCTGGCAGAGCAGCAGATCTCAGGCTACTGTTAGATATACAGCATTCAGTTTGGGGGCCCGGTAAAATAATCACATCTCTAATAGAAAATGAACAGCATGGCTGATTGTGGTGTCAATTAGCCATTAGTAGTAGTAGTAGTAGTAGTAGTAGTAGAAGAATTAAAAAAAAAGACAGATGTATTGATCTCCTGTGTACATGCTGCTCTTAAATGACTAACAGAATTGAAAGGGCTTAATTTCAGTTGAAGCATATGATTACTATAATATAAAATAGATGTGATTGCCTAGTATCGGCACAAAGATGTTACAAATCCTCTAAATATTCACAGAAATTAATTTTATATATTTTAAAGTAATACATTCATCAAAGGTTTGTTCAAGACTAATGTCTTCAGGGAATTTTGTTGATGCAAACTCTGTGTGTGTGTGTGTGTGTTTGTGTGTGTGTGTGTGTGTGTGTGTGTGTGTGTGTGTGTGTGTACCACATCTATTCGTCCACCTGTCATTAATGAACGCAATACATTCATTCATTTGTTTAGTCACTTAATTCCACTAGGGTCATGGGGAGGCTGGTCCCTGTCTCAGCCAACTCTGGGAGGAGGCAGTGTACATCCTTACCACATTGCAAGTCAATTGCAGGGCCAAGGCACAAATACACGCAACTATTCACACTCTCCTCTAGGGAAAATTTGGTAATACATTATTGTGCACCTCTTTGGACTGTGGGAGGAAACTAGAGTACCCAGAGGAAACTCATGCAATCACAGGGAGAACATGCAACCTCACAGAAAGACTCTTAACAAGTCCGGGATCGAACCCAGGACCTTGCTGCTATGCGGGGTACGTGGCCACTACTACATTAACGTGCCGCCCTGTTTAACATATATAATCTAGCCAGATTTTTCTTTTACTGTTCATTAATTGATTTCATGAAAACCTTCCAACATTTGGAATAAAAATATTTAACTTATTTTCAAGAATTAAGGAGGGTTTTGTCCAGCAAAAGCACATTTTTCTTCTTTTTGCAAGCAACAGGACTTTAGTTCTTGTTAGGGCATAATGGCAATGTCCACAGGAGAGCAAATCTAAGCCAGAAGTACAGCTTTTTTATTTGACTTTTTTTTTTTATACAAGCATGAATTTATTGGGGCGGCATGGTGGCGCAGTGGTTAGCACATTTGCTTCACAACAAGAAGGTCCGAGTTTAGATTTCTGGGCTTGAGGCATTTGTGTTATTTGGTGGAATTTGCATGTTCTCCCTGTGCTTGCGTGGGTTCCCTCTGGGTACGCTGGTTTCCAAAAACATGCACAGTAGGCTGACTGACAGTTCCAGATTGCCCCTAGGTGTGAGTGTGAGTGGTTGTATGTGTGTTGGCCCTGCAATGGCCTGGCGAGCTGTTCAGGATGTACCCTGCCTTCACCCAAAGTCGGCTGAGATGGCTGCCAGCCTCCACACGACCCTAATTAAGCGTCTTATAAAATGAACGAATGAATTTATTGGACTGTAAAAGAAATAGGCCTTTAACTAACCAACTAGCTCCTTTTAATTTTTAGGAATCTGATTGTAGTGTGCATGTGTGTGTGTGTGTGTGTGTGTGTGTGTGTGTGTGTGTGTGTGTGTGTGTATGAGATGATATATATGTATGTATACAACATAATCCACATTGAGGCACATGTAAGATTTTTAAAGTAGCTCAGTGATTACATGCAATTATGCACAGTGCATGTCTTTGAAACTCACTTCTCTTTTTACCATTTAATTTTTTATTTTGATTTTTACTTTTTAACTTTTAGTTAATATGCATATTTTAAAATGTAACAGTGCTTCAGTGGGATATAAAAGGTACCCCAGTCATTGAATCACTCATTTAAGAACCAGGTGCCAGGTGCACATGTTTGGCTCATTCATAACTAAATTATAGCAGACGTGTTGGCATTTTTTAAGATAGCTTTTTAATTCACCGCATATCAATAGTCTACTATTATATGCTCACTATTATAGCTTTGTAGTATCAGAAGCATTATTTAGAGCTGTGATTACCATCTTTAGCCAGATGTCCTAGTAGAAGACGGTAGTGTACACCTGCCATATGAATTTTCCAAGCTGATTTCTTTTCCAGCATCACTGTTTGCTCTGAGTAATCACAATAAATGTATAACAAACATTACAATCTTGGCAAATCAAGTAGGCACTTCCTAATATCCAGTCTGACAGCTGCATCCCGAAACTGTGTCAAAGACACATTAGTGCTGGAAAGAGATTTATCAAGTATGTAAAAAGAGGTAAAGTCCTGAAATTTGTTGTAGTACTTGGTATTCATTGATCTGATTACTCCATATTCAATAGTTGTCATTTAAGTCATGAGAGATGCTGTGCAAACTCATTCTGCACATTCACACAGCAGAATTCCCAGTGTTGAATTAACACCCAGCGCCTTCAAGTTAACAGCACGCAGTGTTTATTTGGACTGAAATGCACACTCTGGGTGTTAATTAAACACTGGGATCTGACTGTGCATTTACCTGTAAAAGCCTGACCATCTTGTTTAAGGCCTGGAGCTACCAAGGTGAAATGTTTTTATGTGGGCCTGCAAATGATCGTATTAAGCGTACAAGTTAAGGTTCTTTTCTATTCCATGGTTACAGTTGTATGAATGGAAAGACTGATGACTGAGAAATCAATTTAATTGGACCGCTGTGGCCATGGGAGAGTTGGAGATAAATGAATGACTGCTAAAGACAACCCAGAGTCAATGGAATTGTGATATACCAGTAACCTGCATCACAAAGTATATTCTAAATGTGATGCCCATTAAATAATTATATAGAGGACATAATTTGGTACGATGTTCCAAAATAGCCACATTTTTGGTATACTGAGCCATAACTTTTTCTTTGTGGCTTTAAATTATTATCATATTAGATGTATTATCTCAAGACCATTCCTCATTAACAATTATTCACAGAAAGGTGGATACTGCTGAATTCTGAAAGTTTTTAAATTCATCAACGCTTTAGTGTATACTACACGGGAGCATGAGAGAAGCAAACTAAAATAAGATTTTTTTTAATATATATACTAAAATATATTAGTATATATTTACTTTTAAATCATGAAAATTATCACACTTGACGAAGGCAAGCTCCCAGTGTATGCCGCTGCAGAGCCTAACAGTTGTGTAATGGCGTCTCTTTAATAAACAGCTGGACGTCATCTGACCTGAATTTCATTGCATGTCCTTGTACAATGACAGTAAAAAATTAAATCTAACTTAAAACCTTTAAAAAGTTTAAGTACTTTCTTGAAAGATAATGAAAAGGGGAAAAGTGTTCAGGGGAGGGGCGGCACGGTGGCGTAGTGGTTAGCACGTCCGCTTCACAGCAAGAAGGTCCTGGGATCGATTCCCAGCTCGGGCGTTTCTGTGTGGAGTTTGTATGTTCTCCGTGCTTGTGTAGGTTTTCTCCGGGTACTCCGGTTTCCTCACACAGTCCAAAAACATGCACAGTAGGCTGATTGGCTGTTCCAAATCCCCCCTAGGTGTGAGTGCGAATGGTTGTGTGACTGATGGCCGTGCGATGGCCTGGCGAGCTGTCCAGGGTGTACACTGCCCTCGCCCAGAGTCGGCTGAGATGGGCGCCAGTCTCCCCGCGACCCTAATTAGGAATAAGCGGCTCGGAAAATGAATGAATGGTCAGGGGAGCTCTGCACTTTCTGCAGAGGTAGTTTAGTTGACTACATACTGCATGGATATGAGAAAACCAGTTCTATAAAGTTGTGCTAGTGCAATAATTCAAAGTTTTTGTATAAACTACAAGAAAACACAAGATAAATAGTCTAAAACAATATCTTTATAGTTAATATATTTTCATATTTTAACTGAGACAGACTGCAGAGCAGAGCTCTATATATACCGCAGAGCTAATTTTTAGCAACCTCATTCAGAGGTTAGCCTACATACTACACAAACACAGAAGAAACAGGTTCTTTTTAAATTCATTTTAAATTTTATTACACACTAGAAGGAAATACAAGGAAAACAAACACCACAGAGATTTTTTTCCATTGTAAAGTGTGATAATAATGAGGCTGCTTTAATCAGTGCCCATTCACATTCACACCAAAGGGCAATTTGAAAGAGCCATTAAGCCTGATGTGCATGCCTTTGAACTGCGGGAGGAAACCACCACACCTGGAGGATACCTACCCAAGCATGTGGAGAACATGTAAAAAGATATGACATAAGCGAGCACAGTACATCAACCCAGGACCTTCTTGCTGTTAGGCGGATGTGCAAATTACTACACCACCACGCCAACCCGGTTTGTTTCGGTATACATATAAATAATTTGAAGAAACATATAAAAAGTTTAGAGTAACCAGTTTTTTGTTAGCCTGCCAGGCCTAGACAGTGTATGAAGACTGTCAAATAGAGATCTGTAGGTATTGTTTACAAATATCTGGGTGCCAATAGCCAGCAATCATATCATATGCTAAGTTTTTGCTTGTAGCAAGCTAAAGAAGCCTGTTACAAAAGGTAAACATGAAATATCATAGCTAAAATCACAGCTTATCTATCCAAGAAAGAAACTAATTTAATATGAACTCATCTGCAGATTCCACACTTACTAATGTCCGTCTCTTCTTAGGCCGTGGTTGGTCATATCCTTGTGAACAAACAATGTGAACATGCATACACATTTCAGTTAGCGCAGCTAGCTCTGCCAACTTCCCACCCAAACACCACTAAATGATATACCATTACTATATCACTGGTCAATTCTTGCACTGGAATTTAAATCTTTGACTTGAGTCAGAAATGTGACCTGAGATTGAATATACACAGCGTGCACAATTATTAGGCAAGTGAGTATTTTGACCATATCACCCTTTTTATGCATATTTCCCAACTCCAAGCTGTATAAACTTGACTACTTATTGGATTTGAGCATATCAGGTGATGTTTATTTGTGTGATGAGGAAGGGCGTGGCCTAAGAAGGTTAACACCCTGTATCAAGGTGTGCATAATTATTAGGCAGATTCTTTTCTTCAGGAAAAATGGGCCAAAAAAGCAGTTTGACTGACAGTCACTGAAAGTCAAAAATTGTAAAACTGTGTGCACACAATTTTCTCAGAAATCAATAAAGTATTCTGCTACTGATCATAGAACTATCTAACGTTTTCTTGTCAAATAACAACAGGGTCGAAAGAAAGTGTTGAGAGAAGAAAGACAAATTAACTTCCAGAGATTTACGAAAAATCATAAAAGATGAGCTAGTTGGACCTTTTCAGGTTGAAAAAGGACTTAAAATCAACTCTCAGCACTACTGCCAGTTTTTAGAGGACACTTTCCTCAAGCAGTGGTACAGGAAAAAGCTGCATCTTTCAAGAAGACCATGATTTTTATGCAGGACAATCATCATCACATGCATCAAACCTGACATAAACCCGACTGGGAACTTGTAGGCTGTTCTGAAACAAAAAAGCAATCTTGATTTACCATGAAGGAAAACAGGATGCCTCTCTGAGCAGTGTCTGGGAGGCTGTGGTTGCTGCTGCACAAAAAGTTGATCAACAGATAATAATGTAAGGCTTGTGACAGTTATTGAAAAGAAGGCTGGCTATATTGGTCACTGATTATATTGTTGTGGAAATGTTATTTGTAAATTTTCAGTTGTTTGTTCATTAAACAAGTGAGATGGGAAAATACAATTTTTTTTATTTAGCTGCTTAATAATTCTGCAAACCAATATTTGCACATATTGTGCATGCTGTGTTCTCTTAAAGACAAAACCTGACTTTTACCTACTTAAAAATTTAGGTTTGAGCTTTATTAACATTTGGATTGAGTAAGAAAGAGCTGTAGTTAAAATACCAGATGCCATCAGCTACACAGAGCTATTAGCGTGTGGCGCTCATCTGACCTGCCAGGGTAATGGTTACTAAATGTAAACTGTAGAAAACTCCTCTAGGTTTGCTTTTTATTGTTTCCATGTTATATATACTTAAACTTTAGAGTTGAAGAGACACCTTGCCCCCATGTGCACTCGCGTTCATGTGAATAACAGGCATGAATTAGCATGCCTGCGTCACAGTAAGAAGGTCCTGGGTTCAGGCCTTTTTTTTTTTTGCATGTTCTCATTTTTGTGTGGGTTTCTTCTGGGTACTGCGGTTTTCCTCCCACAGCCCAAACACATGCACTCACTCATTTGCTGAACCACTTAATCCTACTAGGGAGACTGTGCCTATCTCAGCCGACATGGGCGAAGTTGGGGTACACCCTAAACAGCATGCAAAAAGCTTGCAAGACATGCGCATTAGGCTAATTGGCTGTTCCAGTTTCCCCGGATGTGAGTATGAATGGCTGCGTATGTCTGTTGCCCTGCAGTGGTCTGGGTGTACCCCCAGTGTCAGCAAAGATAGGCTCCAACCTTAATAGTAGGATTAAGTGATTCAGTAAATGAGTAAATTACAAATGAAGGTGAAAGTCAGACACAACATTTCTAAACCCTATGCATCCATCCATCATGTATAAGAAGCACTTCTCAGCGTTTCATGAAGTCGAATGCGCCTGCAGGACCTTTCTGGAGTCTGATTGGTTTCTGCCCGTGTCAATCAAGTAAGTATCAGGCGATAGGACACGGGGAGGAGCTGCTTCCGTGCTTGTGATTGGTCTGAAGCCAGGTTTCCTCCCACTTCTGTGATGTCTTTCTGACGCTGCAGATGCTAGGCGTGCTAACATGGCGAACATAAGGAGTCTGAAGGTGAGAGAGCAGCTGAATGAGAAAGATAAATACCACCAGGCGATTCAGAGTTGTGTTCTGAGGTATCTGTAGAAGGTTTGTTTCTAGTGCTGGGTTCTTTTTATTTCTTGTTATGAAAACCTAACGGGTAGAAGTTGTAGGGTTACAAAACAGTGCTGGATAAACATTACAGTGTTACTTACTGTGCAGGGTGAAGATGTGTCGCGTTCAAGTCTCGCGAGATTTCAACAGCCCGGTTTGAAAGCACGTGCTTGTTTGTATCAACCCCCTGATAATTAAGATGAGACTGAATTCTACTGTCACCTACTCATTATCTGAAATACTTAATCCTGCCATGATAGGGAGACTGGAGAATATCTCAGACCACAGACTAGTGCAGAGCATCGCACACACACACACACACACACACACACACACACACACACACACACTATTTTCAGTCTCTTCAAAAATTTCCATTTGAGATCATTTAAGTACCTCCATTGATAAACCTGTCTCGTTCATCCGCTAACCGCTTTATCCTGTTCCGGGTCCCAGGAGATTCAGATCCCATCTCTGGAACACTGGATGATGTGCCAACGTCAGGGCGCCATGTCTTCACACACGCGTTCATACGCTGATTAGAAACTGTTCCGTCTGCTGGGGTTGTTTTTTGCGATGTTGAAGGAAACAGGAAAACCCGGAGGAAACCCTCCCAGGCATCAGGAGAACATTCAGAGAAAGTCCAGATCAAACGTGAGAGTGGGCTGGAAAATTTTATAGACTGATCATAACGCAGTGGTTGAATTTGACAGAGTCTCCTTCTTTGTCTATGAACCTTTTAGCCCAACCTGTTAGAGAATTCATTGTTGATGCATTTCTTATTTTTCAGTACCGTTTTTATTATATAATGTGATACGCAGTGACTAGTAAAAAAAGAGTTAATTCTCTCGCCCAAATTCTCCAGAATGACTTTACATGCCCTTGTTTTGTTTCCTGTTTAAAGGGAATGGTGGGACTGGTCACAGGAGGGGCCTCAGGTTTGGGCAAGGCTACAGTGGAGCGGCTGATCAACCATGGAGCGAGTGCTGTAATCCTTGACCTCCCCAGCTCGGATGGCCACAGCGTGGCTACAGCTCTTGGCGAACGCTGTGCATTTGCTCCAGCTGATGTAAGCACCGCCACACTGAGCTAGGTTGTTTAGATAACCCGAGGCTTTCAATTCTCAGCAACCATCACTCATCCAACTGAAATGTGTACGACTTTCTAGATTTCCTGTAACGAGTTTCAGCATTTGATCCCAGAGAAGTAAATGTTCCTTTTAGGCAATGTTTAAATTTTGTCTTTTTTTTTTTTTTTTTTTTTTGAAAGAAAGGAAGCTTAGATGGCTCATGCAGAACAACAACTTAAGATTTAACTTATTTATTAATTAATTCATTTGCCGAATTGCTCAATCCTCCTCGGGTCATGGGGAGGCTGGAGCCTATCTCAGCCGACTAAGCGAAAGTGTCGGAAACGAACATAAGCACAGGGAGATGCAGACCACACAGAAACACCCTCGCCAAACCCCAGACTCAAACCCGGGACCCTCTTGCTGTGAGGTGCCAAACCTTACGCCACCTTTCTGCCTGATATTGAAATCAATGGTAACAAATGTAAACAGTCTTAGATACATATTCTTGGATTGGACTTAAGTCAAATTTACAACAAGCATGTTAGTAGAAATAAGATAAAAAAAATGAAAGGTAACTTCAAAAGGTCAGTGGTCAAAGTCAGAAAGGACGACCATTGCTCAAGATTTTGATTGTAGAGTTCTTCCAAATTTTAACTTAAGTATTTGTGGATCGCTATCTGTGAGATTCTAAAATGAAATCATTAGTAAATTTACCCAAATTTGTATAATTAAGGTCAATACAGGAAAATAGTGTGTGCATGACTGTTCATCCCATGCCCACTAGGGGGCGACATTTCATTAAAGCCAAGTTATGCCGAATTATACAGAAACCTGCATATTTTTCACATTAATCAGTGCACGTGGCACCATAATCTATTTGTGCCTTACAGAGGTACCTTGCACCCTCTTAGTGCCCTAGTTCTGATGTGTCACTCTTGCTCTAGGTGACGTCAGAGTCTGATGTGCTCTCAGCTGTGGATCTGGCTAAAGCGAAGTTTGGCCGCCTGGACCTGGCGGTGAACTGTGCTGGAATTGCTGTCGCCGTTAAGACGTACAACTTCAAAAAAGATGTCCCGCACAGTCTGGAGGACTTCAGTAGGGTCATCAATGTGAGCTGAATACTCTTCCAGCACCATGCTAATGTTGTATAACTGGATTAGTGTTCTTAGTAAAGGGAGATTGGGTTTATCGGGGCTGAATTCTCCTACCTTGTGTCTTGGGTGGTCCTGGGTTGGACGATGATTCCAGTGTAACCTTGATGAGGAAAAAAACACCTAGTACAGATGAAAGTTTGTGAAATTGAAACCATTTGAGTCACTTTGATGTTTTCTTTGAGGTGGTGCAGTACTCTCCACTCTGATTAGCCTGGTTTCAAGTGCTGCATTTAATTATAGGCTTGAATTATTAATTTTCCATGTTTATTCCATTTAAGGTAAATATTGCAGGCAGCTTTAATGTAATAAGGCTGGCAGCCGGGATGATGGGTAAGAATGAGCCAGATGCTGATGGACACAGAGGCTGCATCGTTAACACAGCAAGCGTTGCAGCTTTTGACGGGCAGGTAAATCCGCACACGGGTCCACCCAGCATTCTTGCACACTTGATTTGCTGTGCAGCTCGATTCTCTGTCTGTGTGTTTCTCAGGTGGGTCAGGCTGCATACTCTGCATCTAAAGGTGGCATTGTGGGAATGACTCTTCCCATTGCTCGAGATCTCGCTCCTATGGGCATCCGCGTGGTCACTATTGCTCCAGGTTGGTAGTTCTGTTGATGCTCAGCTGTACATGTAGAGCATCTCTGTAATACATTCTGTCCTTTTACAGCCACCGCCGTTTCATTCATTAAAAAAAAAAAAACCTACAAAGCCTTTCAGGTCCTAAAAGCTGAGCGTTCCCTTAAACAACGACTAAAACAAGACACTATGAATATTTTCAAGAGCGCTTATATTCAGTATTTATGCCCTTACTGCATTTGGCAGAACCCCATCCAAACTTGCATTTTTATCTTCTTTATACAACTGAGCTACGTCCGCCTCACAGCGGCGGCACGGTGGCGTAGTGGTTAGCACGTCCGCCTCACAACAAGAAGGTCCTGGGTTCAATTCCCAGCTCGGGCGTT
>JBCNYG010000002.1:15366005-15380608 GCA_039654305.1 Porochilus rendahli | reverse complement strand
ATAGATAGATAGATAGATAGATAGATAGATAGATAGATAGATAGATAGATAGATAGATAGATAGATAGATAGATTCACTTGCCACAATATTAAAATTGTTTATTTACAAAGCTCCTGAGTGGTGGACCCCATAAATAGGGGATAAGCGTATGTGTACATATATACAGTGTACGTGTATATAACCGTGGTAATGGGAATGAATGTTTGAGTGATGGTATCTTCTTCTACTTCATCTTCCCCTTCAACCTGGTACTTGTTTCAAGCCATAAAATAAAATAAACTATATCTGCAGAGCAATGCATTAATCAATCAATTGCATGAAGTTTCTGGCCTGTATGACATGCTTACGGAAGTCTATTCAGCAGACTGGCATCTTGCTACCCTGTGGTGGTAGCGGAGCTCGCATCCTATGGACACTCGCTCACACTCTTTTTAGGATAAATTATGTTTGAGTACACAATTCACAAATAAACCACCAATTACATTCTTCTGAAATGTTCTCTAAGCCTACAATTTCTAAACAAACCAACCTTGGGGTGAATAGTGTTTCGTAACACCGGTTCCTGTTGGGTCACATCTCACTACCCCCACTGATAATTATTACCCTGTAAGAGGAAGCCTCCTATTTATTTCCTTACCTCAAATGCTGAAGCTTAACCATTGTAGCTGCTTCTTTTTTTATTGCTGTTTCTAATTGACTTTTTTATTGGTCACATTAAACAGTGGATTCTTCAAAATATATATTAAAAAAAAAGACTTGGCCATGATTTTGGACAAACTACATTTAAAACTCCTCACCAACCTTTTTTAGAAGGCTGTCAGACTCTGTTCTCCTCAGGTCCTCGACCTCCTCTTTATCCCCATCTGCAAATCCGGAAAAGTATTAGCCACAAGCAGAGACATGCCCCTCAGTGTAAATTCTCCACTAGTGAATACAATTATCATAAAACTGCAACAGACATGGTAACATTTTCTTGTTGCTGCTGTAAACAGGAGACAGTGATGACGACAAAAACAAACGAACTACAGCCAACTGTGCTTCATGTGCTTCTAGATTTACCTGAAATTGCATTAGAACAGATTTATTCAATGAAACTTTTAAAAAATTAGGCAGATTATTGTATAATATTATTTGCATATTTGTTATTTAAAAGATCCCACCAAAGGAAGCCATTTATTTAAAATTTTATTAGATAATTCATTCAAATGTTCATTAGATTCCAGGTGTATATAGATAAATCGATGCATAGACAGACAGACAGACAGCATGTGTGTGCATACAAACAAACAAGCAAAAAAGACTGAACAAAAACATGCTCTCACGTTTGGAGCTGTTCATCTGATGGCTGTCGAAGCCTCCAAAGGTCTCGGATCTGCGAGGCAGAATCACCGAAGCTGTGTTTCCGGGATTGGCCCCCTGCTGGCTCACAGCTCCTCCCAGACTGCTGTGGACCAGGGTCTGCAACATCTCCACTGTAGTACACACAAACCCACAGAGACACTCGCATCACTAACCACATTACATTAAATGAGTTACCAAAGAGTCCTGCTTGACATTTACTGGTGGAAATGAGTCTTAATGATGCCACAAGGGACATTGCTTTCATATAAATAATAATAATAAAAACACTTCTACAAAAAAAAAAAAAAAAAAACACTAAAAAGGTTTGGTGTGAGGTTCTGTATAAAGTCTCACTTGCTTACCTTCTCTAACTGCTTCCTTCATGATATGCTCTCCCTTGGGCATGTCTTCACTGCAGGCTCTAAAGAGCATCCTGACAGCTAAAGACGGGTCTTCATGTGACCCAGAGCCACACATGTCATGGAAGAGCTTCATCTTCTCATTCAGGAGAGCCAGAATCTGATCATCCTTCCTTTGAAGCATAGCTGAGACAAAGACAAGACGGAGTAATGCACAGGAGAATGCATAAGAAATAAACCAATAAAAAAAAAACTTCCACCACAACAACTATTACTGTTCTTTTCTTTTTCTTCTCACCTCTCATCTCTTTCACTTTGGTCTCCAGCAACTTTTTATCTTCCTCTGTTTCACTAGGGATGCCTTCATCATCATCCTTTTCTCTGAAAAGCAAAGCACAATCAATTTGTAAAAATTCAATCCACCCTTACTCAGCTGGGTTCAGTCAGTGCAACCTTTTCCAACTTTTCACAGTCAGAACCTTTTCTTGTAAATGATTCACACCTGTAGCTGAAACAAATAGTCATTTTCTGTTTGCTCCACAATGAACAACATGGTACATGGTTCTGTTTGCTCCGCATTACAACAACAGTAATCTCAAAGGCACAATCACCGATCTTAACAACAATCATCTAACCAAATCCATCCATCATTATTTATACCTGGAGCCAAAGTCAAGTGATATCAAAAGCTATCCCTGAGGCTTCAAACAGGACCAGATACTGTCTGTTGGTAGTTACCTGGACTGCATGGCGTTCTGGATAAGCTGCATCCACGTATTCCGTACGTCTTTGGAAGTGGCATGAACTTCCACCATCTCTGGCTTCTCGATGCCTGCTGCTATGATGAAGAAGCCCCGGTCTTCGTTAGCCACCTCTCGGACGATTAGCTTCTGTAAAGGGATAACGGTGGCACGCTGGTCCTAGCAACGGTGAGTATGCAGGAGAGATAAAGAGAGAGAGAAGGAGAGAGAGAGAGAGAGAGAGCAAGAGAGAGGGAGAGAAAATTAAGTAAAATGAACAGAGTATGTGGGCGGAGTTTGAGGGAGGCAGGGAACCATAGAGAAAGAGAGAGAGAGAGATGGGTACAAACAAACAACATCATGAATCAACAAGTGTTCTGTAGTCCTCGACTGGAATGTTTCATAACTACAGTGACATTTTATAATTGATTTATACTACTGTGTCTGTAATAAGTGATGTCATGCAGAAGGATAGTTTTCTTACACCATGGACACTGTAAATGATTGTAACTATTTATATTGTGGGTTTATATCAATAATCACTATTGATATGAGTAGCTGTCTTTAAAATGCTTAATTAATAATCTGAACAAACCAAAGACAGAATTCTTACAGTATGTCTAAATTAGAAGCAATCTCCCATAATTCACATAATCTCCCTTAGTTCACCAATCAGCTATTCCAGACAAGATTAAAAATATGGCAGACTATTAGATTCAGTATGCAATATAATATCATGATAATGTCAGGCAGGTTTCTCAAGTACGCAAAAGTAACATTAACACTTGAGTTATTTAAGCACATAATATAACCAAAAGACCACCATATTTACTTTACATCATTTAATGCAGACTCTAAAATGGAAGGAAGGGGAAGTTCCTAATAAACATTAGTATATACTACATGGCAATGGCTTGATCTAATTGGTCAGCTATTTCAAGATTTTTCAACATTATTCCGGATGGATAATACTTGACTCACAGTTTGTCATCTTCACTTCAAGTAGTATCATCATTGTCAGGCTTTAAGATGGAAAAATAGACCATCAAAATCTTGTTTGTTTTTCTTGAGTTCCCAAGTAGTATATACTAAAAGACCTTTACAGAGCACAGTTTACTTTTGTTTCCATGCAGTATATATTAAACTCTGAATGAATAGGCAAAATAGACATCGCCAAGCTTATTATGTAAATATAAACTGTAAAAATCGCATTTTACATGGCTGGGGTTTTTTTTGTTTCTGCATAGTAGAGTAAAATAGGCACAGTTAAACAGCTCTGCACCTGCTCGGAGTTCAGCTACATCCATCTTGATGTAAAAAAAATGCCGAACTAAAAATTATTAACCATAAAAATCTCATTGTACTGTTTTTTCCTATTTTTTTAAACTTATGTTCCCATGTAGTATATACTGTAATAATTATGTGCCTCACGCTCAGACTCAATGTTCTTTCTCATGGACTACTCAGCAACATCCACCTCGCCTTCAGCACATATTTATTGAATATACTGGGCCATTATATATATATATATAAATATATACATATAAAAGAATAAATGTAATACTTTCAGTGTGTTAATAATCTCACAACTTTGTGTAAAACATACTAAAGATGCGAAGACATATTTCTGGTCCTTCTCTTGCAGGAATATTAAGACATCAGAGAGAAGCAAGGCTTGAACATCTGGCACAGGGTTAAAACAAAACACAGTAACATTAGAATATGTACCTGGTGGACTAAATAACATATTTCTCATTGTATTATGTTTAGATTTTTACCCTTTAGTCTTCCTGCCATGGTTTTTAGCTGGAGGGCCCCGTCATAAACCAGCTTCCTTCCTCGTATCAGATCTTCTCGAGCAAACATCTGACCGCTCTTCATGCGTGTGATGGTTCTGCCATCAGTCCGGTTATAGATCTCTTCTAGTTTCTTCTTCTTCTCATGCTCGTTTACCTTGTTGTCCACAGCAACAATGACCTCCTTGACAAGTTGTAAAGCCCGTGTCAAGTCTTCAAAGTCCTCTTTGTTTTCTGTGTACGCATGTTCATACACACACACAAACACACAAATGATTAAAAAAAAGAAGCCAAAAAGCCACACTATAAAATTTAACGTTTTTTCATAAGCTCATTATAACATAAATCTATCACCTTCCTCTTGCATTAACAGAAAGGCAAAGGAGAGGTACACACATGACAGCTTAGTGCTAACAATGTGAAAAATGCAACGGTTAGGTAAGAATAATAAGTCTCCACTTGACATAGTACAAGCATTCAGCATTCCAACGTGCAGTATAATAATGATGTCCTTATGGACAGAATAGTAAATGCACTAACTACATGCCTGACAAGTGAATAGAAATGACTCCTGTTGTGTCCTGGAAAGCTGGTTGCTCTTACTGGTCCTGGTGTAAACTTTTCCACTATTTCAAGTCATGTGTGGAGGTCCCACCTTTATAATAATTTATACACATTATTTTACATTGAGGCGCTTCAGAAATTGTTACATCTGATTGGTTAAACAGTGTTGAATATTTTTTTATAATTCCATTTATATAAATTTATAAATAAATTGTTATTAATCCTTTAATAAAAACAGCGATTTACATGGTAGACACCCCGAATACACAGATTATTAAAAAAGGCTGTACTTTTTGTGTCGACTGGTATAGGGGATTACTATCTGTCGCCTTGCATTGTTATTGTGGGATGGATGGACTCTGTGATTTTTGGTAACATAATAATTGGAGCTTGTTTTGCACAATTGTTATTTAGTGGTAGTGTGAAGGCCAGGGTGAGTGGCACACCATACTGAAGAAATTATTGATTTGATTTTGTATGTCTTGTACATCCATCCATCCATCCAGTGTCTGTATTCATCATGATCCTGATTGACTGTTAATTATTTGGCAGACTTTTTGGCTTCTACTAATTGTTTCAGAGAACAAGGCTTCAAAATGTAAAACATTAAGGAAAATACAGCCTACAGAATCTCTCATAGGGAGCTCCGCATTTAGGGGGTGCTTAAACTTCTATTTTATTTCACAGGAGTTTTTTTTTCCTCTTTTGAATTTGTAATTTTAAGTAAGTTTAACAAGCCTGTCTGTTAAATCTCACAACTGTCGTGACACAATGTCTTTCAGATGCCCTACATTGTGAAGAATGCGCAGAGTAAAAACACAACACTTCATATGGGCAGCAGCGGAGCCACCCATAAGACCCCAGTGTGTACAGAAGGAGAAGTACTGCTGCGCTGGTTAAACACACAGCCTGAGGGTGGGAGTCTAAACTAAGGCATTAGTGATTCGTGCTAATGTGAATGATGTCCATGTCCACGAGATGTGGTAAAGAGACTCACCTTTAGTGTGCTGCAGGATCCTCTGTAGCAGGACCGGGTACTTTGTTAATCGCTGAGTGACTAGCAATATACACTCGGGGATGCCCAGTCGACGAACAATACTGCTGGTCATCTTTTTCTGAAATGATTAGGGCAGGTTTAAAAAATAATGCAGCACATATCTAATAAGATCTGTAAACTGTTAATCACTGCAAAAGCACTTCAAGCAGAAACACTTAACACCAATGTCAAGTAGGTCGGTGAATTAATTACCCTGATAAAAGACTGGAAGCGCTTGTCTTTGGCATGTAGTTCCTTGTACAAGTTCACTGCTTCATTGTGACGGCTGCAGAACTTTCCATAAACCTTCCTCATGCTTTCAGCATTGGAGCTTGAAAACTAAAACCCATATTATAGATTACTGAAATGCAGTAAAGCTTGATTACAAAACATATACATTTAAATTGAAAAAAATGTTTGTTGTTGAGCATTTTATGTTTAACTGACATTTCATTTACAAACCAGTGCTTCTCTGTACAAAGCCAAACTCTGAAATGCCTCTGTATTTATACTTATATATATATATCGTATTACAAGGATTCTGATCGATCAATTATGGTATTTGGTGGGTATTTTGTTGTTGTTGTTGTTGTTGTTGTTGTTGTTTAATAACATTTAAGCATTATGTTCTGTTTAATCTTTTTTTTTAATTCATTTTGTATAATAGTAGTTAATTTCTTCTTACAGCTTAAAATTTCTCAGAAGAAGCAAGACAGTAAAATATCACATAATTCAATTATCAGTTGTTTATAAAAAAGAACCATCTTGACCACTTTTCTTAGTACCTATAGATGGTTGTAAGCAATATTGTATGCACACAACTTAATGTTTTGGGACTAGTAATATGACGGCCAGCTGGCTTCACTTCGGAGCGAGCTGATAGGCTGAGTGCTTAATCCAGTTATTTTTTGATCAGTGGTGAGATCATGTACAGCACTTCAGTCATCATTGCAAAATAGTGGGTGATAAAAGTTCCATCTATTGTGCTTTGTGGTCCTGTTCCTCACTGTAACGGTTTATTTCACAATGAAGACCAGCTTGCTGTCCATTATTATCCCTTACATATATCACAGTGCTGTTGAACTCTTGGATTCTAAATGCTCAGATGATGTTTATTTATTTCGTGTGATATAAAAGCAACTCTGACAGCAGTACTGGCTTGAAATCACACCCCAGGTTTATTTTAATGTGTGAATTCTAAAGTGGAATTGTTTCCATAGTAACAGCTCATTCACAAGACAGAAAACTCGTACGAGCCTTGTATGAGCCAGTATGGCACTATTCCTTCACTAATTATTACTTACTCCTTAACTAATTATTTTCCTATAACAGCATGCTATGCAAAATCATGCTTTGTTGTTTATGCACAGTGTATAGTAGATTTAAGATTCATGAATCTTTATTGTCATTATGTTCACACATAACGAAATGTTATATGGGACTCTCAGCTTTAAAAAGGAAAGTAAACTGCAATTAACACGATCAAGAGCAGAATATAAACACAAGCAACAACTTTAAATTGAAATATAAGATAAACTGTAAGTACAGCATTGTTCAAAACTGTTAAAGCAATCTTGGCATAATGTTCATTTGAAAATTTCAGAAGTCTTTGAAATGTAATTTTAGAAATTTAAACAGACATAAAGGATATTTGAATAATGTACAACAATCCTCAAGGAAAGCCACTGATGTTGATAATTACCGTGTGAGCTGTGACAGGTTGATCATCAGTACATCATTGATGAAGTGTCCTTTTAATTTTCTATCATTTCTTTCAGTTATCAAATTATGTACGACTCAGTAATGTAAGCACTACTGACCATGGCCTAAAGGTTAGAGAAGCGTGTTTGGGACCAAAAGGACTGTAGTTCCATTCCCAAACTCGGAGGAAACTGGGAGGAATATGGTGGGAGTAAGCAGCACCTCCCCTTCCTTCACCTTCACGACCTAAAAGCCCTTGAGCAAGGCACCTAACCCACAGCTGCTCTCCAGGCACTGCAATGTGGTTGTCCACTGCTGGTGCTCACTGTTTACGTGTGTGTGTGTGTGTGTGTGTGTGTGTGTGTGTATGTGTGTGTGTGCTCACTTTGGATGGGTCGAATGTAGAGTCAAATTTCCCTAACTGTATATTAGAATCATAAATAAATAAATAGAATAAATTCTGAGACAAATTATTTAATTTCAGACAAATAATGAACAAATTAATTAAAATACTGATAAGAAAAGAACATTTCTTTGATATAGTCAGGTATTGTGCCCACTACAAATATTAATTAACCAGACCTCTGATCTCTAAACTGTGAGATCTGTAAAATAAAATAAACAAGAGTGAATTGTCATTGTGTGAAGTGGTTAGCACATCCGCCTTACAGCACAAATGTCCTGGGTGCGTTCGGTGAGGGTGTTTCTGTATGGAGTTTTATCCTGTGTTTGCGTGGGTTTGCTCCAGGTACTCTGGTTTCTTCCCACCATCCAAAGACATGCATATTAGGCTAATTGGCTCTTCCAAATTACCCCATGGTGTGTGATTGTAAATTTGTATCTTACTCCAAATATTTTGGTCCTTCTGGACATGCCTGGACATGCCTGAATTTTTAGATTAACTTTTTCTCAACTATTTTTGGTGTAATTACTGCGTTTTAGTGTATTTGGTGTAGCTACTCTTCTACAGGTGGCTATAATTGTGATATGTTCTGTGAAGTGCTGCACTGTCTGCAACGGTTTCAATGAGCGATGTAACCAACTGTCATGGTACTGAAACATGCTGAAAAATCTTATCATACACTGATTTATTTTCAGAAATCGACTTCTTTTGCTCAGAGTTGTGGTGGTCCAAGGCTGGAATACACCCTAGATGGGACACTAGTCCATAACAGCTCAACTTGTACACATATTTCCCCATCTACGGACCATTTACTCTAGCCAATTACTACAGCCATGGTTTTCCTTTAGGGTTAAAGGAAAGTCAAGACCCCAGGAGAACCATCCCACTTTTAAGTTAATAGTTGTATTTAAGTCAGTAAGGATTATAATACAGTGCTATCATAATTTAACTGTATAATGTATAAGGATTGGAAAGAACTAAATAGAGCTTGAATAAAAAATATATATTTACACATGTTTATCTCAGAAATATATTCTGTAAGCTGTAGTTTCTTTAACAAAAGGTCGATGGACAGATAGATAGAAAGAAAGAAAGCGGCCCCTGGTAGTGGACATTATAAAAATATAAACAGGGCACTAATCTCTCACCTGGTTTACCAGTATATCCCCAATCCTGCTGACAATGAAGGCTCCATCTTTGCCCTCCTGCTTTGCCTCTCTCCTCCTCTCAAGTAAACTGCTGAAGAAGACTGTGTGTATCTCCAGTAGGTCATCCAGCACAGGGAATACTTTGTCCACCGTCTGAGCTTCCAGCTGCACCTCTTTCAGTAGCCCTTTGCTGTAAACGTCCGCCATGATCCGCAACGTACGGACATGGTGCATCTCCGTCTGAATCAGCTCTGAAAACAAGAGAGACAGAGTTTCCATGTGACAACAAACTAGTGTTATCACAATAGCTATTGCTGTTCTGCTGTATTGCTGTTTTGGTTTGGCATCCATAACAGTGGCTTTTACATGAGTGCCAGCTGTAACTGAAATCACAGATTTACAATATTATTAAGTATGAATTAATACATTATTGTTTTTATAGTAACAGCACATTCCCTTTTTGGTAATTTGTGTACCAGAGTCAAAAATAATTTATATACAGCAAGCAGATTTAATATCTATACCAATGAAAAACATTGATAATTCTCTAATGAGGTTACTTTAGGGTTATTCCATGAGCAAGTCTTCAGGCAAAGACGGATAGAAAAGAGAAATGTTAATTTATGACATGGAGGTTATTACAAACAGCTTGCAAGCTAATTATTGGAATTAGTGCTTTTTATGAAACAGCATACTTGAAAAGACTCAGCTGAAGCTCGAACATATAGTAAAGACATAAAGATGACCTTTTGCTATATGCTGCATATAATCCAACTGATTATGCATTTAATTAACACACAAATAAGGGAACACACACACACACACGCACACTAGGGCTGTGTATGTGATCTCACGATTACATTTGATCATGTTTATCCTGCCAATGATTCGATTCCATATCCCAATGTGACGGGATTTTTATAGATTAATTATATAAATGATCAGCAGACAAAACAAACAGATGCAGGAGTTTTTCTTTAAGTTGAACATTAAAAAAATATATATTTAAATCGCAGTGCATCAGGGCAATGACTACTGTCATTACCCCTATCACACACTATGCTCTAGGATTTGGAACATGCAATATGGGTGATCGTGTGTTTATCATTTAAATTACAGCTAGAAAATGACAGCAGCCCAGAGAACAAGGTATCAAAGGAAACACAGCAGACACAGAGCTTTATCTCAGTGCTGTACATCATAGATATTCAGATTAGGTTCGAGACCAGAGCAGAAAAAAACACAAATAAAACAGGGGTTTGGATGACATGCTGCATTTCCCAGATAATACGTGGGTCATAAATCCTTAATCACATAATCAGAACTTCTTGCTACGGCACTACGTACATTATAACGTGTCCAAAAATTCAGATTGTAACAGGTTTAGCTTGAACATAAGCCACAAGGGACCCTACCATAAATAACATCTTGCTGCTTGATAACGTCCTTTTTCAGCTGTTTCAGGTATTTCTTATCCGTCGTAAAGCTCCACGAGTCAGCCTCCAACTCTTTAGCATCCGCCTCAAATTCTCCCAGCAGCTGCCCATCAATCTCCGTTCCTGTAAACAACACAGAAATGAGTTTACTAAGCGTGTGCAATAAACCTCAGTATGATAAATCAGGAACAGGCAGCAAATGTTACTAATAAATTGTAGCTTGCTTCTGGTCTATTGCTGGCTCAAATAGATTTTGAGGCACGAGCTCGTTTGAAGCCTGAACCTGCCTACCAGCTATTGGGAAGACAAGAGGAAGCACCAGGAAACAAATATAGATGAAGGGCTCTTCAGAAGGAAATGAGACTGCTTACCTTCATCTATCAGAGACTCAGTGGACTCGTTGACCTTGTTGGCTTTGTGCAAATTGTCAGTGGACTGGGATAAATATCTCAGACTCTTCAATGGCATTTCATCAAATCTGAAGGAAGACAGTAACGAAGTGAGTTTGTTGGTGCTCGTGGCTAGTAGCTATAAATTGATTAACACCTTAATTGAATTCTAGAGGGTTAATAAATGTTTCCAGTTATGACTTTCACTCGCAGGAAACACTTTACAAGGCTTTTTAAATGCAGGGAGGCACACCTGATAAAGCTAAAACCCACAATTAATGACTTTAATCAAAACTTACAACCAAAATGTCAAGTTATGCAATAGATGTATTTTATAGTAAAACTTTTGTGGGTTAAACATTGCAATCAACAAATTGGGTTCTCATTAAATCTTGGGTTTTACAGTGCTGTCCCACTAATTATTACAAAGATCCTCACACTGCAATATTGCTGATGGATATGCTTTTGGACAGATTGGTGCTGTTGAAAGGCATGATGCTTGTGTGTCTACGGGGAAGAGTCACCAAAGAGAGGCGGTCGTCTGGAGACATAATGGCCGACCAGGGCCTTTCCCGTGGGGCAGAGTCTAAATAAATATTAAATAAATAAACAAACTTTCAAACACGACAAGATATTTATGCATCACTGAACATTGTGCCATTTAGTAGACAGAAATTACAAACAATATACTTTTTGTTCTTAAAGTGACTCCAGTCATGGCGGTCGATTCTGATACTACAATCTGCTGCTGGTTCGGAAGCTGAAAAGACGACACAAAAAAGGCAAATTCAGTGCTAAAAGCATTTTGTCAGTTTGTAATTAAGAAGTTCACTGAAATTGACTTCATCTTTCCGAGGTACACACCTTTGCTTTGGTACACACAGGAACGCTGTTACGGCAGCTCTTGTGGACACACACACTGCAGACTAAACGAGAACAAACACTCTATGTGAGTCACCATTCAAAAACATTTGTTTCAATAATAACTCTATGAAAATTCATCAGTAGACATAGTAAACCAAGCACAGGGTGTACATCTCGTGTACAAATAAACTGAACTTTTCCATATCTCAAAAAAAAAATATTCCAAAAGCCCTTCCTGGATTAGTGAGCCCAAAATTACTATGTAAAATGAGATTCTCCCTCAGTCACAAAACCAAGGGTTAATAGGAGTGATTCACTTCAATCATAGCCTTGGGTTTTATTTTTTTATCTAGAGTCAAAGTGCCAGCCAGGAAACTCCACCAAGTACACAAAAAAGCTTGGGCTGAACCCCACACAATCCTGCAAGCCAGAGACTTTCCAAAAAACAACCTCACCAAAAACAGCCATATTATCTACTACATTTAACAGACGATTATCTTTTACTGTGGTATTCATAAAAGTATTTATAATGTACATGAAATGTAAACAAACTTTGTTTTGAGAATTGATTTGAAAATTTTGTTGCTGTCTCCCAAAGGACTTCACACTCACAATCCACCTAGAAGACAGCCAATCACATGTGACATAAATCAAACCCCGTTACTCAATGTTTTAAAGCATTGGTAAAACTCCTCTCTTTTCTTTGGCCCATTCTTCAATTCTTGGGTTTGTTATTTTATTTATGTTTAATACATTTTATTTTACCTTCATTCATTTTTGATTCATTACTTATTGCAATATTTTCAAACTTTACCTCATTCTAATGTATATTCAAAGACCATTACTATTTCTGACTATAACTCTATTGTTTTAAATGTGCTATATACAATTACACTATAATACAATACTATACCTTAATACTATTTCAATTTAATTCAATTTATTAAATATATTGAATTACTTACAAGTCTGTTTTCATTAGTGTGTTTTTTTTTTTTTGCTTGTTTTTCTCTTTTATGTCAGCGGTTCCCTGTCCACAGTGTTAAACAGATCAAGTTAAAGATTTTATGATGGGTGGGTAATCACCCAAGGATGTTCACAATGAATTTTGATAAAAATCCATGCATTGATAGCATCACAAAAATTATAAAAATGTAAAAAAAAAAATTATCATATTTCAGAAAGATTTAAAGGCGTCGCAATTTTTTTTCACTCACTAAAACTTTCCATATGGTTTGAAGTTCAGTCATGCTATGCAAAATTTAAAAAAATAAAATCTGCGCCACCTTTCAATTTTTGTGTTTTTGTTTATTAGCCATACTTTTACCTCAGCATACTTATCTGAATGATTTCTTTGGTTCTCACTGTCTACAATAGCATTGTTCAATATATTTTCAGCAAAAAATTATAGAGAAGTATTTATTAATCATGAATTCAGCTGCCTGACCTTCAAGTGTGTGTGTGTGTGTGTGTGTGTGTGTGTGTGTGTGTGTGTGTGTGTGTGTGTGTGTGTGTGTGTGTGTGTGTGTGACAGTGTGCACCACATCATTATTATGCCTTCTTTGGCACCTTATGATGTAATGCTTTGCTTAATCCTAATCATTTGATTGTCAAGTATTTTAATAGATATATAAATATGATTACTAATATGATTACCACTCATCAGTGCTTCAGCAGCAAATTTACTGATCCACTACATCTCTATTTCTTTCTAATAAATTGTACTGTATAAAGTTCAGAACAAATGTGGATTTGGAGGGGGGGGGGGAGGATAGATAGACACCTGTGGGGTTGGGGGTTAGCAACGTGACCACACAGAGAGAGGGTTCAGGGTTCAAATCTTTCCTCCCACGGACCAAAGACATGCATTTTAGGTCAACTGGTTACTCTAAATTGCTTGTGAGTGTGCATGGCTGTTTGTGTCTGTGTTAGCCCTGCAATAGACTGCTGACCTGTTCACCTCTCTCACAAAGTTTGCTGGGATGGCTGCTAGCTGAGTAAGTGGTTCAGATAATAGCTAGATGGAGGAATTCTAGAATCTTGCAGAGGATTCTATTGCTGTATACAATACAGTACAAATAAAATGATTCATTATGAATGAGTATACGTGGCTCTTCTTTCCTAGAACAAGGCTTAAGAAGAGCAAATATAATGCAGTGTGGGTACATGAACTGAATTTATGGTTCATGGAAATGGCACTATTAAAAAGTATACTAAGTCCTTTATAGGTAAAGGTCATAAAAACATATCTAGAAACAAATCAAAAAAGAAAAAAAACTCTATTTGTCTCAGAGTGAAGTAGATCTTACTTTAAGTAGTCCATGAGGAAGCAAAAAAGAAAGATTACCAGAAAAGGATGTTGAGCAATAACACTGCCTTGTGAAATCACAATATGTCCGGAGATGCAGGTTGCGGAAGTTCGAGTAGAATTTTGTATTAATTATAATAAAATAAAAAAAACTAAAGGGAAATTAAACCCAAACTTAATAAAAGCTTGCATACATCACTGTCATTATTTCAAACGTCCGCATCAAGAAAAGAAAAACAAGTATGTAAGGTAAATACATACGTGATTTGCATATGAATAATGGTGGGTTATATCATTCATTCATGTGCATGAGCTGTTTGTCTGATGTATCTAAATGTAAGCTTGTATTATGCTTAGATGTGCCTGGTTTTATTCCCTCAATTATATCTGATTTGTTAGTTTAATATCTGTATACTGTTATTTTTACCATCATCTTGCCTTATAGGAACTCACTGAATTCTCACAATTTCATGCACTTGTCTTTTCAAACATGCTATTGCAAACTATCAGATGTATT
>JBCNYG010000002.1:15292447-15304492 GCA_039654305.1 Porochilus rendahli | reverse complement strand
ATAGATAGATAGATAGATAGATAGATAGATAGATAGATAGATAGATAGATAGATAGATAGATAGATAGATAGGAAGGCTTTGAAGGAAGGCTTTGAGTTACAGGTTTAGAGGACGTGTGCTAAGTTGGAACTGATCAAGGCCCTTGCTCAACTATTGCTTGTGTCTCACAAAAGCACTATCACTAATGTTCCCACTCGGAATATGGCACAGTTCCCAGTGTAGCACGTACTGTCTGCATTTGTTATTTCCTTATGTGTTTTTGTTTACATTATACCATGTGCCTTTGTTTTGGTTTTGGTCCTGTTTTCTTTGCCATATCATCGGGTTGTTACCCAAAAAAGGGCACCTGTTCTGTGTTAAGCCCTTTAATTAGTTTGAATGTTTACACCCTGTTGTTCCTGCTTGGTTACTAATTTTTTATTTTTATTTTTATTTTATTACTTTGGTTGGTTGATTTGTAAGTACATTATCAAGCCATAATTTCTTGAGCTCTAGTTTTGAGTTGTGTGTTTGACTTTTTATGTTGCATATGCGCATGATAGCGATGTACCTTGAACCCGCTATGTTTTATAAGCACGATTTCTGGGTTTCTTAGTTGGCACAGTGGTGCAGTTATTAGCATTGTCACCTTACAGCATGAGAGTCATGGCTTTGAAGCCTGCAGCTGATTGTGGAGTTTGCATGTCCTCCCATGGTTGCACGGGTTTCTTCCAAATGCACCAGTTTCCTCCCACACTCCAAACTGATCAAGTGAAGCAACTTCTTAAAGCAATGATTCGATGGTTAGGTGGATATGCTTAGAGCTGGAGCCAAAGTCCTCAGGGGGTAGATCTCAAGAAACAGGGTGGGTGACGACTGATGTAACTACATAAGTAAATAGGTTTTCATGTCCGAGCCCAAGTCCATGTAGGAAAGAAGAAGCGTTGGATATAGTGCTAGCAAGCTTTCCCTATAAAAACTATATTTTATAGAAATATTGACAGTAGAAAGACAGACAACAATGCTGGTAGAGGGAGGCTTCACACTTAAAGCCCTGGACAAAAGGCTCTTGCAGACTGTGATCAAAAACCTGTGCTTCATGAAAATATAAGTAAGTAAGTGTGTGTTTCTTAAATCTCTTATTTACAATAAAGCTAAAAACTGAATTGTATCATATTTCAGGGAGGTGATTTGGTGGCTGGAGAATGAAAGTATTTGCAGCTTCCATGAGGTACTACTTAAGGAACTGAAACGTTGCCACACTTCTGTTTTTGCGGCGTATAAAAACATCATAGGTATAACTACAAGACCTGGGTGTATCAACTGGTATAAACAAGCTTAAATGTAGTCGTGGATGTATGAAATGGAACCCCCACCACCCCAACCCCCCAAAAATATAAATAACCTCCTGTTCAGTGGGACTGATTGCTTCCAAAGACAATTTCGCCTCACAGCATAAACCCTACATTTAAAGACTGGGTCCTATCGATGCAGAGTTGTTGTTATTGTAATCTACCCAGTTTGTCCTAGAATGGCATGCATTATGTTCATGGTAACCCTGGCAACCAAATAGGAATGCAAAATAGAAAAAAAAAAAAAACATAGTGATAGAGAGCTTAAGAATAACATCAGTGTTTCTTCTGCTACATGAGGAAAGTTCTACAAGGCGCCAACTTCTTAGACCATCCACAGAACATCTCATTTTGTAAATATATTATAACTGCTAAGTTATTCAAAACACAAACAAACTCTCCAGGCATGCCAGTCAATAGCTCGCATTCTGTTTCTTAGACGCCCTCTACAGGATTTTAAATTCATTAATATGATTCCTATTAGATGATGTGGTGTCCTGGCTTGTGCTGCAGAGATTGATTTTATATATTTAGCTTTGCTAGTTGAACAGCAGAAGAGGACTGAAGAGATATGAATTTAAATCCTACTCTACAGACTTTCCAATTATTTTCCTTGAATAGGAGTCTTACCCGTTTTTACAATGAGCTCAAGCATTTGAGCACTGAATCAATTATGCATTAAAAACCCATTTTACTGTATTTTTCTGTTAAGTGTAGCACCACAGCTTGAAAAACGTGCAAAGCAGCTTTCAAAACTTCAAACAATACAAATTTTGACCACGTTAAGGCATGCAATTCTGATTTTCACATCGTCTCTACAGTGGCTCTCACCGTCATTGTCTTCTAAAAGACTCCAGTCATGAGGCAGCGTGAGGTGTTTGAACGAAAGCGACAGGCTCTGGTCCATTTTCTCACACTCCTGCAGAGGGATGTGACACTCATCCAGCAGCAGAGCATCTTTCGTCCCTTCGTCCTGGCCCACTGTGCCCACCAGGAACTGGGCCATGTCCAAGGCCAAGTCCTGGACAAAACACATCTGCTCTGAGGACAGGGGATGAATGAGGCCATCTGGACCTACAGAACATAAAGTGACCACCACCGACTCACAGCGGTCATGGGCTACAAAGGGGCAAAACACAGAAAACAAGATGAGTTAAGTCATTGTTCATATATATATATATATATAAAACCCCAAAACATGTCAAATCGAATGAGTTTAGGATGAAAACCTGCCTTATCAATAATAGTTACTACAACTTTAAGGAAAGCTTAATCTGAACAGGGTCCAAAATGGAATACCAGTTATAAACAGAGTTGACTACCTTGTTTTTATTTGTGATAGGCAGGGCATACCCTGAACTGGTCACCAGTCTATCGCCGGGCTAATGCAGACACAAATAATCATTCACACATATGGGCAATTTAGATTAGCCAGTTGGCCTAATGTGAATGTGTTTGGACTGTAGGAGAAAACCAGCATAGATTGCTGAAATTTAAACCTAGAACCCAGCAACAATGTTAACCACTGAGCCACCATTCCTCCAACTCCTCTTTCAAGAATTTTGTTTCTTGCAATTAACTTTTTTTAAGGATCCTGCAGAAATACTTTCCTTCACCCTGGGTTTACACTGCGGCATGATGTCACAATGTCACAATCAGTGCTATCATCACACATCCACCAAGTTTCCCCAAGATCTTCATACTTCGGTCACACGACCCCCCGGACCCAACCACCCCCCATCACGAACATTGTGCGCCAGTGTAAACCTACAGTCAATTTTATTTGACACTGTGGCAAGCAATTAGATGCACATACGATATATGAGGCAGGAGTTTGTGTCTGCTCTGGCGTCTGAAACTGAGGCAGTGATGTGATCAAATCAGTGCTTGTTTAATGATACACTGCAGTTTCATTAAAGTTTAACATTGAAGACCTATTCTATTAAAACAGCAATAACTTCATGTGTGCAATTCAATGTGACTCATACAAAAGACTGCAAAGTCTTAACTCATCTATAATGACTACTATATTATGAAAAATACTCCATCTTGGGCAAAAGACCACTGGAATTTATATGCCATATGCCACAGAGACTTTTGAAAGAGATGTTATACAGGGAAAAGCTGTATTTCCCCCACTTTCCCCATAAACATCAGTGTTAAAGTATATGCTTCCTCACAGCACTAAAGTGGACTCATTATCTGTATGGCAACCCACACCCTGCCCATAACCACTCGAGAAGCCTGTGGTTCCTGTAAATGTGACAGCCAAGTCTCACCCTTCACAACAACACACAAGATTGTCAAAGTCCAAGGTTACGTCAACCAAGCACCAACCAAGCAAGTCTGCGGTTATGCACAGTATAAGATTGCTGTTTCCCAACGTGTTACTCAAAAGAAAAAAGGAACTGACATGACATGGGGTTGTTTTAACAGAGGTGTGAGAAGATCGTTCATCATGCTCAGGAAAGGCAAACACAGTATGTTTAACCATTACCATGCTGTAAATGACACATGTCTCAAAACTTTCTCACAAATTTGACACTAGCAAACTCATAAAGTCACAAAAACTAAGGCTGGGGTCATAAGTCCACCCAGGAAATTCCTCTCCATGCCCATCATCCATCCGTCTGTACCACACCCAGTCGTGTTCGGCCTTGACTAGTGTTAGTGCTAAATAACTTGACATGAGCCAGTCAAGCTCACCACGAAGTCAAAACATTCTGACTGGCTGAGTTTCTATATGTGTCAGTGAGTGGATGAGTGGATGGGTAGAGATGTGTGCAAGCCAGACATGTGCTCATCTCACAGTAACTGAATCTCACAATAATTGCTTTTTGACAGTTTATAATACTATGTATTTTTGAATATATATCATTTCTTATTACTCAGCTTAATTGGATACTCAACTGTAATTGGTTAATTAATGGTACGTAGCAGTCTGATTTCTTTCTAATATGCTATTTTAATAATAATTCTAATATAGTACTTCATGGGACTTTTTAAACTCTTTATTCCTAAGGAAGAGTTAGAACACTTTTTTAACTTTATCCCTTAGGATATTTCCTAAAAGTAAAAATTAAGAGATAAGTAAATTGAAGAGTTAGCAAATTGGTTTGTGATTTTCTTTGTTTGCCAGAAATGAGAGGAACAGAAAAATGTATGAAAAGTATAAGCTGTACTAATAATTCTCACCACAGGCTACTGATTTTGGAGGCAAATCTACACTCCACTGAAAAAGCAAGCTTCATCCCCCTGAGAAGACTACATGATTTTTTGGCCTTTAGATTTGGCCAATATAATTGAAACTGAGATCCAAAGATTATAGGAAATTTGAAGATTTTAGTACTGGCAGTGTGGTCTGTCTTCCTCTATCTGTATAACACCCAGCTAGATCATGCAGATAACATGAGTTAATTCTCTGTGGACTCTAATTCTCCCTGTGCCCTACTCTGCCTGCGCCAATCCACCTGAGCCCTTAATCAGATCACTGAGCATGCTGTGTTGACATCCCGAATGCTGCTGCGTCTCTGCTGGTGTGAGAAGGTAGACATACTGTATGAGAAGCACGGTTGAGTGGCATCAACAACAATCATGTGAAGCGGGTTGGAAAGGACTGTGATGTGATGCAACACCACAAACATAGAGTTGGGATGTATTCTACACTCGGATACACAAATTCTGCAATAAATGATCACCCATTTCTCTGTTAAGCATTGCCTATTGTCATAAACACCCCATGCTGACACCTTCGTAAGTATATGGCTGTGAATGAAATGATATGGTTCAGCTAACACAAATAAGGTTCTCCTTTAAGGGAAAAAATGTTTTTTTACAGACTACTGTGTGTGTGTGTGTGTGTGTGTGTGTGTGTGTGTGTGTGTGTGTGTGTGTGTGTGTGTGTTTCTGGGGGAAGGGGTCCAGGCAATTAGCTCCTTTGCCATTCTTCGTGTTGTGCACAGAGAAACAAGTGCACACTTTTATACTTTGAACAAAAAGATTGAGCGACAGTTAAAAACTGAATATTTTATATGTGTTTTTCATTAGTACTCATTCCTTCAGTTCTACTGTGGTTCAGTGTTATAAGGTATGACAAAGTGAACTGTTTGTTCTGCTTAGGGCAAAATAATATTGTTCTAACCATACAGAAATCTAGTAAGTAGCTGCTGAAGAACATCAAGCACATGATGTACTTCTGCTCTCAGCTGTAGTCAGATAGTGAGTGAGATAAGACTACAGAGTGATGAGTTAATGCTGAATTTACAAATGAGATGTTCATTTTTTGATCTCAGGCATAATTTAAGCCTAGTGCACACCACACATAATTTTGTGGCTCGGCCGCCTGAGCTCGGTGACTAATCATCGCCAATGGCCACGGTCATTACTCGTGTAGTGAGAGAATTTGGTTTTCTTGGTATAATGTGAATCTGTCTGCAAGTCAGACAGAGAATTTAATTTAAGTGCTCTCATACAGTACCCACCAGATCACTGTATTCAGTTCTATCATTATCAGTATCTATTTGCATGGAAGTGAACTGAACACACAAAGTAATGCTTCGAAATCCCTCCAGTTCTTTTTAGCAGAACAGAAAATCCTCGCTGCTCTCAGGTCCACAACCAAGATTTACTCCCATTTACTCGTATTTGTCTTTTACACAAATAATTCACCAAAGTGGGATTCATCAGGGATCACTGCACATGAACTCTTCTGTAAGCGATGCCTATGCATCCATCCACCAAACAACTGATAGCACATAATTAAAGTTGTGTAGCGTGAAAGGGTCAGTGATCTGGAGACTTTAAAAGTCATGTAGTGTGCACTCTGCTGTACAGCTCTGCAAGCTCAGCGCTGCCAAAGCACCAGCACATCTCAATTATCTGTCATTCTAGCGGCAAACTTGTGTCATTTTATTTTGTCGTATTTATTTCGTGTGTCAAATAAAAAGCTGTAATGCTGTAAATATGAAACAGAGAAATACAGTTTTTATTAACAGCATTTACAGCTCTAGCAGGCTGTGCTACAGTAGCTCTTCCATACGATCAAACTACAGGTACCAGCCTTCAATCCACACACACACACACACACATACACACACACACACACACACACAATTCACAGATTGTCCTTCCTTGGGCCACGTTTTGTAGGTACTTAACACTGCATACCAGAAACACCCCACGAGACCTGCTGTTTAAGATATTAATGTGGTTTAGCCATCACAATGTGACCCTTGTCAGAGTCACTCAGATCCTTACACTTGCTCATTTTTCCTTCTTTTAACACATCAACTTTAAGAACTGATTGTTTACTTTCTGCCTTATATCCCATTCATTCATCATTGGCAGGTGATACTGCAATGAGATAATCCATATTATTCACTTCACCTGTCAGTGCTCAGAATGGTTTTTAATGGTATTGATGAAATGAATAAGTGAATACATATTAAATATATTATATTATACAATAAATTAATCTGAATATCATTATGATAAGTTAAGTGTGCTATTCCAGTAAAGGTGATATTTTGTTATGCTAACTCTCACTCACTGTGCAAAACATGTTTACTTCCTCATTTTCCACAGTTCTTGCTTCCTGCTTTCCTCCCTGGTTTTCCCTCTCTGACCTGACCATGGCCACAGTTTAAGTTGCAGTGGATTTTGGATGTAATTGAATCATTTTACAATGGTGCCCGCCAAGAGAGTAGCTGTTTAACATATCGTGCACACGTAGCAGCTGATGGTATGCATGTCAAAGAACATTGTTTTGTGCAGTAATTGCACTATAATGATGTTCATAAAAGGCCAAAGAAGTCATTCTCCATATTTAACCGCCCAGATGTCAGATGAACACGTCTCTCAGCTTGCTGCATCACATTTAATTGGCCGCCAGCTGTTATGGTGAAAAACAGGGTTAACCAAAGTGAGATCATGCGTGTTCGAAAGCTACTAGCCAGCTAGCTACAGTCTGATGCAATAGGAGTGTGAATGATGGTCAAATAAAAATTACTGCTGGAGAAAAACAAAAAGAGTAATCTGGTTTTATTAAGTAAGGTGCCACGTTTGCTCTGTGACTACCAAGTTACTTTAATGATTTTCAGTGGGGTGATATTACACTGTAACAATACAGTAAGAGTGGTAGATGTTAAATCATGCTGCAAATATGTAAATGATAAATGTCCTCTATATCATCTAAAGCACATACATCTATTATTGCAACGGCGCTTGAGTGCATCACCCTTATAAAAATACATAAAAAGAATGGATGACCTTTGTTCACTATTAACACTCATGTCTTATTTGTTCACCTTATGCCACTGTAAGAAGCTGGGCTTACTCAGGGCTTCTTGCATAAGTCATTATACTTTAGGTTCCTGATTTCCTAATTCACTTAGCTCATCTGGTCCTCTTATTGTCCTTCACTTGTGTCTTTAAATTCAAAGGGATCAAGTACCTGCTACATCAACAGCAGATCTGGATTCTGGATCAGCATACCTGGATGTATGTATTGCTGTAATAATTCGGTATGATTTATAAGCATCCCACTTGTTGCATTCACTGGATAAATGAAGGGACAGTACACACCTGGACACACCAGATGTAGGGTATCATGGCTGATCTTCAATGCGCTGCTGACGTGTCTCTGAGTAGATCCAGAGAAGTGTAGGTAAAACTTCACGTCCTCTTTCTCGCATAGCTCGTCATCGCTGAGCTGAACTGTGAGCACACAACTGCCCTAATGTACAAAACAACATATTTACAATGTGTCATTATTATTATTAATAGTATTATTATTATTACTCTAAATTTAATAAATAAACTAAACAATCAGAGTTGCTTTACAATGCAAATGACAATAGCAGTGATTATGCATCTCAGTTTTCAGGCCTCTAAGACAAAACATTACCTTTACGACATATTGCACTATTTATTCTTATATTTATTTAATAGAGCACATTTGCTCTATTAAAACACTGCATACATAATTACAGTGATTAGATTTCTGTAAGATTATGCACTCTCTCAACCAAATCCTTTAAAAAAGGTATTCAGTAACGACCATATAATATTTAGTAACCAGTTTAAAATATTCATAAATCACACTAAAAAATACATACACACACACACACACACACACACACACACACACACACACACACACAGTAGTCTGTAAAAAAACATACATCCCCCAAGCGGAAGTAAACGCTGTATAGGCAGCAGTGTTTGTGTGCTTATTAGACAGAAACATAGAGATACATCAAAGTGAGTTTTTAACCATACTTAAAGATTAAGTATACAGTGGCTAGCAAAAGTATTCAAACCCCTTGAACTTTTTCTAATTTTTTCACATTACATCCACAAATATAAATGTATTTTATTGGGATTTTATGTGATAGACCAACACAAAGTGGTGCAAAAATTGTGAAGTGGATGGAAAATGATACATGTCTTTTTTAAAAATTGTATAAATAAAAATCTGTAAAGTGTGGCATGCATCTGTATTCACTGCGTAACCTTCTACTCAGCTTTATCTCTTATAAACATCAGCCACATAGGCAAAACTGTATTATATTATTTTATTGTATTAAAATATTTGTAAAATGAATGTAATTTTAATGTAAATTATGTTTTAATGTAAATTAAGTCCTTAAGTTTTTTACAGCAACATGGTGTGTGACACAATATGATTATGTGCGCTGCAAACACTTATGAAAAAAAAGTGAACCTTACTCGTCAGTAAACATTCAGCAGCAATAAACTTTCAACTTCAACTTAAAAAGTCATTTAGCCACAAAACAATGATTTAGACATGAGCATGATCACCAAAGTCACAAACAACTGTTGACAGCCTTCCACGTTATAACTGTAATTTGACAAAAAAAAGAGAGTTTTAACTAAAAGTTGTTGTTTAAACAGGAAATCATATTGATGTTGGCCTACAGAGACTACCGCAGAAAGAAGTTGCACAAAACTCATGCACTGCAGTAGAACACAGGCTGAACTATAGGAGGGCGACTAAACCTTTCACTTTTCACCACTGAAAAAAAAAACGCTCTGATAGAACAGTCGACTGATTTCACACCTGATTTGGAGGAAGTGGCATGATGACTTTATTTTTCTAAAGTGTTGATTATTTTAGGTTTAAAACTGCATAGCTGGCTAATTGGAACATGTGAAGGAAATCAGTAAGAACATAGATGCTGCAAACAAACCAAAAGAAAATGAACAATCTCTTTTTGTGAAATTCAGCTTCAGTAACACAAAGTCATAACAAACATCCACTAAGCCTGAGCTGCATAAATGTTTTAGTATATTCTTCATGGCAACAGAAGGAAAACACACAATAAAAAGACGTTTTTACTTTTTCTAAATCATGACAGATGCCAGTGAATTTCGAGTGCATTGATCCGGAGATAGTTTTCCCGTGTAGTATCTACTAATATTTGTTATTAACATATTAATTAATTATAAATTACTCTACACAGATGAATCAGTTGATTATTAATCTATATGATTCATTCATTCCTGACTTGCTTAGCTATACTGATTTCCTTACCTAACACAAGGCCTTTACATGCTTCGTAATGACTCTGTGGGAATAAGTCTTTTTTGAAAGAGTCTACAGTCTTTATAGAAACTAAATATCACTTTGTATTCCCTATGCAAAAAAAACAAGGAGACAAGTAGAGGCGATGTTTCTTTGATGTTCTATTCATAGCAAGTCGTTCTAATCCACCAATTCCATATCCGTGACATGGGTGCTGTTCTCCCAGCACTGCGAGTGATCTGACAGCTTTTCTCCTTCTTAATTGTACCATGTGAGGTGTCTTTGAAGGGGATTCAGATTTCAGAGCAGCTGGGAATCTCCCATGCGCAGGACCATGTCTTTGTTGATGCGCACAGTGCACAAGGTGAGGCTCAGGACGACAGTGTCATGACCCCAGCAACCCACCCACCATCCACAAACGGCTACTTCATCTCCACAATGTAGTCATTACAGAGTAACCCATTACAATCTCTTCCTACAAGACCTCCAAGTCTTTTTTCTTCCTGGTCATTACAAGTGGAACAATAATCTCTTTAATTGCCTTTTATACATTTATGACTTGAGATATCATGGCAATAGTGGCGCAGTCCTCGCGGTTTTTATTCGACTTTAATCTAAATCGCCTGCAAGAGCAATATTCTCATTCACACATCTTCGGCAAGTGCTTTATAATTAAAGTGGGTGGATCCAGATCCGATCCGGGAAACATGGCCGGAATACACCACGGATAGACGACCAGCCCGCCTCCAAGCATCAGACAGCCGTCTGCATGTTCATTGTTCACCTTAAAGTCCACACAGAGTGTAACCTGAGCTCAGGACTGAATTCAGAACCCTGGAGTTGAGAAGTGCCAAAAGTATACAACAAGGGCATTCAAATCTGTAAAGGTCTGGTTGGATAAAATTCTTTGTTTATAAAAGTCTGCATAGTGACAACCTTTTAATGCTTAACCAGAAAAAATATATATCAAAGTCTGTGAAACCCCCTTTTCGTTCTGACCTACTCTAAGTTAGCCCTGTAGGCACTGGTCAGACAAGCTACATGCAGCTAAACAATTTAGATCCACACTCATGATCCACAGGTCAAACTTCAACAAAGAATCGGTAACAGGTTTAGAACTAGGACTGCTGAGCTTTTATGCATGTGAGGGTTAATGCTTCTAGATCTCTACAAGACTATTACAGCTGAATTGATTGTCTTTCAGGTGCAGTCAGGAGGTAGGCTTTCAGTCTGTTACACATTTATATCCACATTTAAACCTGCAGGTGCACTGTCGGAGCACAGAGGCCATACTTACATACAACGGAGCCTGGAGTGGATTAAGTTTCATGACACTGGATGCTGCAAAAATAAAAAATAAAATGTTAGTAAAAGGCTTAAGAAAGGCTACAGTACCATTAACACTCCTCTGAAACCTTCAAACCAGTGTTTTTGCCGATCTTAAACTTGACAGGAAATGTCATACACTGAATACAACAAAAATAATAAATACAAAAACTTGCAACTTCCTGGTGCAGGTGAATGCTGGTTTAAAAACAAGGTGCATCGTACTAAACACTGCATCATTACACATTACATCCTTCTCTGGAACTTTATCACATCTACTTCAGCAGCAGGTTATGGCCGCATTGCCTTTTCTGAATCAGTTCCTAGCTTGAATAATAAATTAGTACATATTAAAGGTTTGGAATTGATACATGTAAAAATGGCTGCTCTATTCATCCCTTAATCATACTGTGTTTTATAACTTACCTTCCAACAGGTACAATAATGAGAAAACCACAGGACTGTAACACTTGCATTGCTAATCCATGCACAGGAACTGATTTAAATACAAGACTCCGGATTTCTACAAACACATTCCTACTAGTGCATGCTAGTTCCAATTTACTAGCAATCACAGTGAGACTAGAGCTCTGGTTAGTGATATGTTTTGACTTTTAACTGACACTACACTACAAAACTAAAAAATCCAACTAGGCCTGCAGCAATAACTTTTTATTAGATGATATATTGTCCCAGAGTTTATCACAATTATTTATACTATTGTCATTTTACTAAAAAAAAAAATATATATATATATATATGTGTGTGTGTGTGTGTGTGTGTGGTATAAGGAAAAAAAGAAGACTACAGTTTGCTCCCTACAGACCTGTTTCGTGGTTGCC
>JBCNYG010000002.1:15273085-15286104 GCA_039654305.1 Porochilus rendahli | reverse complement strand
TCACTTAAAATATTTTCACCAATCTTCTGACAACCAATACTGACTGCTAGCACTAGCTATTTTATATGGGTTATTTCAAGTTTCCGGCAACCAAAATACTGGCTATGACAACTAATATTCTGATAACCAGTTATATTGTTTGAACGGAGAATTAAAGAGAAAATGTTATTAAAGGTAACCACATACACTACACAAATTCAGGGACCATTTTAATATGAACACCTGTACACCTACTCAACCAGCCAATCATGCGATGTGTAAAATCCTGTAGGTGCTGGTCAAGACCTTCAAAACAGGAACAAAGTGACCTCAGCACACAGGCACCAAAAAGGCTGGTATGAGTTTTCCTCCTGATTATCATAAAATTCTCATGAAAAAAAACAGATCTAGAGAGCAGTAGTTCTGGGGGTCAAGCTCCTTGCTGATGAGAGAGGCCAGAGAGAACGAACGGACTGGTTTGAGCTGACTGAAAATGACTGACTCAAATAAGCACATTTTACAAATGCGGTGAGTAGAAAAGCATGTCAGAATATGGGACCTTGAGGATAATGTGCGACAGCAGCAGGAGGCCACACGGAATTCCTTTACTGATAAGTTCAAACAGGACTCAGTCCACACTGGGCACTGAACAAGACCTGAAAAACATCACCTGGCCTGCTACCGTAAAAACTAAAAATCAGCAGGTTTCTGCAACCAGAGCGCCTGGCCAGCATTCCACCAACAAACATAGCATTGTTAAAGTCACCGAGGAACTGCATTTTCCACCTTTCTTTAGTTTGATGTACACATAAAGAGTTTCTTTGCAAAAACACATAAGTCGAATTGTTTTAATTATGAGATGTCATTTACTGAAAATCACAAATGTGCAATTTGACCACATTAATTGCAAAATTTTTAATCATTATTTTAGACTGTTTCCCTCTTATGGGTGACCCTTTGTCTTCCACCACTATTTTCACAAAAGTTGAAAGATCCACCTCTTCCATGTGTGGCCAAGATTGCAAGCATTGAGGGTTAGAAGTGTACAGCACTATACACACTGCATGTTCAGTCTGAACAAGTAGTCGAACTGAGGCACAGCAATAGGTGCCTCGTTGTGCAAAGTCAGTGTGGATGCATTGTTAGGTTTGAAAGGTCTTCATGAAAGCATGCTTACTGTTAACTTTGAATCATTCTCTTACAGTGAATTATTGTTGTATATTTTTATTTCACAAAACAGGGAGATTTGTTGAATTGCGCCACGGCCACAACCACGTTTAACATTAATGCTCACCGCCATTTGATACGGGTTTCTCGCAATGATACCTAATATCACTAGTGGTTCTAATCTAGTGGAGGTGAAACAACTACAGTGCACTTTAAATGTGCTTTAATACACATCCTCCACCATTTCCCTTGTACACATGTGTGTTCTCGGTAGACCAGTCATCCCAATAACACATGATGCCGGTTGTTCTTTTATTTTGTATTTGTATCACTCTTTTTCAAATGCCATAAGGAAAAATTGCAGAGTTGCCAGCTTATGTATTTATTTATTTTATTTACCTATTTTAATATTTTAGCACTTTGCCTAAAAAAATCATTCAACCCTTATATTTCTGCTGTGTGGGCAGGGGTGGCCAGGTGGTAGGTGCTGAACTACTGATCCCAAGGTCGGGGGTTCAAGCCCTACTATAGGCGGGTGGTCACTGCTGTCCCCCCAGTGCAGCTAACCGCGTTATCAAAGGCCGGCCATGTCTCTCACTGTCTGTGGTGAGAGGAATGTAAAAAAACCATTGCTGATTTTCGTCAAGAGTAGGCTGCATAGCCGTCAGCGTGTTTCTGCACTGCGATGACCTGGCAAGCTGTCCAGGGTGTACTCTGCCCTCGCCGAGAGGTGGCTGAGATGGGCGCCAGCCTCCCTGAGACCCTAATTAGGAACTCGGTTTGCTTTTTACTGCCTTTCTGATTTTTGCTTTCATTTGTATCTTTTGTCTTGATAGTTCATGTTCTGTCAAGCTTCTGATTTCTGCATTTGCTCCATGAACATTTATTTATCTTCAGGATTGTCTGCCAGCCTAATTTAGGTTGTGATTTATGAGCCACTGTTTTGTTTTTTCAGTTAAAATTTTCCAGTTTTGTTAATAATAAATGTGACCTTTCACAGCAAAGTGGCTCTTAAGTCAGAAATATGAAATACTTTATGTTGAACTTTAAACACGATTTTCTGAAAAAATGCTTCAAAGGCTGAAAATCACTGTTAAGTTTTGCTTATTTACTCCAAAACTAGCAACATATGTTAGAAAATTTGGTATAATTTTAAAGCTCCGGATATCAGCCATAAAATGGTACCAATAACTAAAAATTAATAATTTCTGACTTAATACCCACTTTGCTGTGATGGGTCACGAGTGTTTTTTTCATCATGCATGTGAGCCAATTAGTATTAATTTAGCGACGCTGTAACCTTGTTGGGTTTCTCGAGGTAGGCACATGCAGACACCGGACAGGACATGAGACAACCATCCAAGCCATGTTCCATGACTGTGGTGCTCCGTTAATGAGCTCTGCTAAAATTATAAGTTGTAAGCAGATACTAGACTGCACTGAAACAATAGCATTGTTTCGGACGGTATCATATCACTCTTAGTTCTTCCCAAGCTAATTTTAATCCACCTTTTCATCCTGGAATCCACCCTACACATGTCAGTTTTCATTACCAATACCAAAACAAGGATGTGGCCTAAGGCTGCCTTTTGATTAGCCATGTGGGTTCATTTAAAAATATTAGTACTAGCCATGTGGGTTCATTTAAAAATATAAGTACTATATAGCATACAGTGGGAAGCGATGTAAGAATTTCTGTTTGACATCAATTAGAGCGATCAGTACAAAGACAAATTTATATATAGCTATTAGAGAACACTCTCTTCTGTGGATTGTATATTATAGATGATTAAATTCCTTATTTACTGTACCTCCTACTGTCTCTGATCTATTTCAGTCCTAGTAATCTTTTGGCTCTAGGGTCAACTCTGAAGTTACAGTAGTTACGCACGGTTCACTGAACTCGTGTGCAGGCACAGACGTGAGATTGTTGGGGAATGGCCGGCACTCAATGAGGAGGGTTTAATGTTTAACCACAGAGCTTGTTAACTAGCTGATATATGAATGCCCTAAACCCAGACAGTTCACAGAAAGAACCACAAAAACACTATCTACTAAGGCTATACCCACATTCCTTCTTTTCAGGTTAAAAATAGCATTTTAAACCAAAAATTCTCTCCATCCAAGTGCGTGTTTTACCTCTGTGCCAGAAATGATTTCCATCCATAAAATACGCCTGAAAACGCATATCACATGACTATTTTCATACACTGGGTATGCACTGGTATAAACATAAATAGATTGTCTACTCTGCTGTTCATTTAGTTTAATGCAGCAAACAGCATTGTTTCCAAATGTCTCCATTTTTGTCCATTGTGTTGTGGAGAGGTTGGTGTCTATCTCACTCTACACTGGGCAAAGGCAGGACACATCCAGGGCCAACACACAAACAAACCAATCACACTCACATCCACACCGAGGTTCAATTTGGAATAGCCAATTTGCCAAATGTGCATGTTTTTGGACTGAGGGAGGAAACCGGAGTACCTGGAGGAAACACACAAAACACAGGGAGAGAACATGCAACCTCCACACAGAAATGCCCAAATCCGGGACTCACACTCACAACCCTCTTTCTGTGAAGTGGACCTGTTAACCACCATAAATTGTGACCTATACGCAGACGATTCCGCTCTGTTATTCAGTGGAAAAAAATCTTAGTTATCATGTAAATTGCAAATGAAAACAAATTATCATTGCACCTTGAGAAAACTGAACGTATTCTGTTTGGTAGCAAATTATCCATCTTTTGCAATAATGTTTCTATTTTGGCCAAAGATAAAGTCAAATATTTATGCACAATCCTTGATTAAGATACGTCTGCGTGGTAATAGTGTTGGCACCTGTCATTTAAAAAGTCAATACCAAACTTAGATTTTTTATAGAAAGTGGTCATTTGTGAACATCAAGGATGGAAAGTCACATGATCATCATTTATTTTACCTTGTTGTGATTATGCCTGTCATTCTTGGTACAGAGGTCTTAGTAAAAAGTTAAAGTATAAGCTGAAAACCTGTCAAAATAAAGTCATTAGGTTTGTTTTAGGAAAGGGTAATAGGCATCGCATAGAATCCTCTGATTTGAACAAACTAGGTTGGCTAAATCCACATTCAACCAATCAGTCACTGTTATTCTATATTTACAATCAGCTTTCGTTTTGTTTACCTAAAGTCAAATCTCACCGACTAAACTCATTTAAATATAACAGTATAAAATTGTAGAATTCATTACCTTTCAGTGTTAAAAGGTCTCAGAGTAGTTTGGTGATAATGAAGCTGATGTGATAGTGTTATACTTAAATAGCTAGTGCTAGTTGTTTGGTCGTTGTTTTGTACACGCTTCACTAAGGTCAACTATGGAAATAAGTAATGTTATTTATTATGACTTACTGTTTAATTCTCTTTTTTATTAAAGTGTATACATGTACGTTTTGTTTTGTAATTTATATTTAGTTATGCACATGTTGGCACTTTTTTAATAAAATATATTCATTCATTCACCTTGCCAGTGCGCCGCCCAGTGCTGTGACTAATAGCCAATAAATTGGTGTTTAACACTATTAATCTTTACTCTTAGCCTTGTGTTATTTATCAAAACAGTACAGCACATCCTTTAGACCGGCGTTCATTAAGTGCTTTATAGACAGAGTCCCTCTAACCTCACTCACTCACTTACTGCTTAATCCTTTTAGGGTCGCGGAGAGACTATCTCAGCCATCACTGACTGAACAGCTCAGCAGACCATCGCATGGCCTACACATGCACGACCATTCCCAGGGATAGTTGGAAACAGAGTATTACTCTACTGTGCATGGCTTTGGACTGTAGGATGAAACCGGAGTACCTGGAGGAAACCCACCAAAACACAGGGAGAACATACACAGTACCTCCACACAGAAATGCCCATGCCTGGGACTCAAACCATACTGTGAGGCAGATGTGCTAACCACTACGCCACCGTGCCGGCTTCCTTCTTAACTGTTAAGTGAAATCCACAGGGCCTTCATGCGCATTACATAATATCATATAAGCGTATTTACTACAGCTCAAGAGAAGAAGTGCTCAACTACTGCATTCATTAACCTTCCTAACTAACAAGACAATAAAATGTGCAGGACAGGACCTTTCAGGACCAGGGATGAGAACCTCTGCTCTGTTTTTTTTGTTTGTTTTCTTTTTCTGGATAGATCGATTACAAAATACACAAAACACATTAAGTACAAAAACAAGCTCGAGGATTTGATCAACTCTATTTGCTCTGCATACAAAATATACTCCTTTAGAGTGTTATTTATGTATGTCCTCAGAAATGTATGCTATTTGTGCACATGGTGCAGTGCTGATGTAAATAGAGGGGCTATGAATCTAGCACCTTGTGACATTTTGTCTACAACTGACTAAACTGCCAGTGGCTCTAAGATCGCGTACTTATGTACTGGTCTAGACACTCATCACTAGTATTAATGCTCACCAGTGTTCCTATCACAGGTCATAATTTGAAATTAGTCTTTATTCTACTAAAAGTTCTGTTTTGTATTTTCTAGTTCCTCAAATTCTTTTTAAGAGAAGATCAGACTTTTCAATCTGAGATGACGTCCATGACAAGAGTCACGATGACAAGCAGAAGGTTTTGAAGAGGAACAGCTTGTGAGTGTGATTAAATTTGCTGTGCATAAAACCAATATATTACATTTAAGATTATAGTTCAACTTGGAGAGCAGACAGTCAGCGGTGTTTAGGCTCTGACAGGTCATCTACAACCCCCGGCAAAGCTTACGGCATCACCACACTTACAGGATGTTCACCTTAATTTCTGTGCTTTGAAGCAAATAAACCCACAAATGTGAAACCATTTGTGTTTAATACCTCAGACCACACCTCGTATATGTTTTCCAGATTATTAGAGGAAACATCACTCAATGTTGAGAAAAAAAGTGTGTGCTTACAGACCTTATCAAGCTGTTGGACTTTTTTAATTACAAGGAAACAGAGGAAAGTATCACAATAGCAAGTAGGGCAATCCACAACACATTTTCCCTGCTGTTACTGGAATCGAGCCTGTGACCTTTCGGTCCCGAAACTGCTTCTCAAACCATTAAGTTTACCACTTACCATAACTGAGTATAGTGTAAGCTGGTTTTAATCAAGGAAATGTTAAGTAGCTTTACGTTCAACATCTTGTAAACGATAGTTCCTATATATATCATTAAACCCCCGAGTGTTCTTAAAACACTAGAGTGAAAATGTATTTCTCATACTGACTTCTAATCATCATTTCAGCTGTAGTGGCTGTGAAGATTTTTAGTTTTATGTAGAGAGCTTAAAGTCCAGCACTATCACACACTAATATAACTGAATCCCTGTCTTTCAAAGATGAAACGTCATCAGAATAAAGTTTCACTTTTAACAGATTTATACTGATAACAAAAGGTATTTTCGGGAGTTTTGTGAAGCAATGTGCATTATCCAACGGTCATGAGAAAAATACACAGGCCGGTTGATGAAGTGACTCCTGGACTGATTTCTTTCCGAACCAAACTCCTGCGACTTATCAGTGACACACGTCAGGTGATTACACTTCATTAAAAGGATGATATTTTCCAGCCTGCTTCACATGACACATCCGTAATGTGCCAACCGCAGTGATTAAGAAGGAGAATGTGAAAAACAGTCATGGGTGAAATGAACGCAAACAGTTGTTATTATTGTACACTTACATCCTTCTGTGCAGAACGATGGCGTGATAATTAGAACGTCGGCCTCTAAGCAAGAAGGTCCTGGGTTTGAGTCCCAGGCCTGGAGTTTGCATGCTCTCCCCATGCTTGTATGGGTTTCCTCTGGGCACTCCAGTTTCTTCCCACAGCCCAAAGACGTGCTCATTAGATTAACTGGCTGCTTCATTGGCTGCTCCTAGATTTGAGTGTGAGTGGTTGTGTGTGTTGGCCCTGCAAGGGACTGGCGAGCTGTTCAGGGTTTACCCCAATTTGGCCAGAGTTGGATGAGATAGGCTTCAGCCTCCCGACAACCCTAATGCGATACTCATTTTGGCAAATAAATTAATTAATGACTTTTATCCTTCTTTTTTTCCAAAATGTCCATGACGGGAAACCCACGTTATGTAATAAAAGTTCCAGTTAGAGCGACTGAAGCTGAAACACTTTTCTTAGTGTTCTTTTTTAAAGAAAAATATTTTCTTATTCTGCTGCTTTACTACTTTATGTTTGGTATTCATGAGCCCAGTAAAGCTTTACAGACTTGAAACATTTAGAAATCATGAACACAACTGCCTATCTGACTTAAACAAGCAAAGTGTGTGTTTATCAAATATTATCTCGATCAGCAGGCACTGCTTAAAGGCCATGTCCTGATCATGTGGCCCTGTAACCAGAGCAGTAAAACAGACAGGAAGAAGATAATGGTGTTCCTGGTAAAATGGTCCAAATGCTAAATGAAATGTTACCATCGTGTATCACTGCCTGGTTGGTGGAAATTCAGCTGTACTGTAACCGAATAGGTGCAGAGGATCAGATGGTAAATTAATCCGAGCGCTGCGGGACAGACGTGGCTGATCTGTAAGCTTTGAGTTCCTCTAAACTCTTTCTCCTGATGATTCAGAGCTTCACAAACGACCCAGGCTAACAGGTCTACCTTTGTATCACCTTCATGTAAGAATGAGACTGATCACGTGTACTCTCTTTGGGTTCTTTATGTTTGAACATTGGCTCTGACAGGTTGAGTGCATGTTTCAGTCTCATCATTCACTGCTACTACTGAGAGTGAAGATGGTTTAAAATGTTAAAACCGTTTGAGTTTGTGTGTAAGCCATCCTCAGTGGGGTTTAGTGTTAAACAGGCAGTTGGTTTTATATTAGCTCCTACAGGATGATCCTACGGGTTTGATAATATAGCTTAAAAAAACTCTTACCTCAAGCCTTGCGTAAATCCGACACATCAGCATTTGATCACGAAAGTCAGATTTAAACTTAAAGAGTGTCTTTGTGTCTTCCCAGCGCATGGCACATTATGTCACCCCTCTGTTATTACTGGAAGCTAAATGCGGCTTTGTGCTCCAGGAGATAAGGGAGGTGGCGTTATACTGGGGGGAGGAGCGGCACTTGCTTCAGGTGTGTGTATGTGTGTGCGTGTTTGTGTGTGCGTTGGATCCCTGAAGCTACTCATTGCTCTCTGAGGCCTCCCAGGTTAATGTTTTGCTATCAGGTTCACCCTCTCCACTTGCATTCTTGCAAAATCATCATTGGCCTCCTTTTCTTTCTTTTTTTCATTTACAATTCAATGCTTTACTCTCTACATCTGTAGAATGCTGTTACATTTTTCCGTCTCACACCCAATCTTTCACCGACGGTGTCATAACTGTCGGTAATGAATACCAGTTCAGCAACTACCAAAACTGACAATAAGATCACCTTGTGTTTATGAATACAATAAATGAAACATTCGGGCCGTTAGGTGAGGCTTTGGCTCTGTTCCAAACACTACAATTCGTGTATACCTAGTGCTATTTGTGGAAGGACTTATTTCATGAATAAATATAAACTTAAAGCCTAAGTACTCATCATTAGTCCACACCGCTGATGTATTCTGTAATCTGATTGGTGAGAAGGTGTTGAGGATTTCTCTACAGGTCAAACTGTTTCTGTAGTAAATACTAATTTATTCAGAGTTGTATAGCAGATGTATGTTTCCTGTAAACAGATTTTTCAGATTTTCCAGTTATTTGACAAAGAAATTCAAACATCCTTTGACAAGTTAAATGAGGCGTGTGTGTAAGGAGTCTCCAGTGTCGGTGCTTTGAAAAAAATCAGTAAAACATTTTGCCAGATGGGTTTTCTTGTTTCTCACTATAATGGCCTCTCAATACAATGCTAAGTTTTTATTTAATTATTTGATTGTTTGTTTGTTTGTTTGATATGTCTGTCTCTCATTGTTACAAGATATTTTAACAATGAGATATTAGTAATAAGTAAGTAATATGCATAAGTAATATGCTCCATAAATAACAGGTACTAACTTGTGTAAATGTATCTATTAAAAACTATGACACATTGCTCTAATTCATTTATCTGTATGCTACTGGAATGACCATGATCTGAGTGATTATCACGCAATAATAATTTTCACCGTAGGTGAGATGGAGCCATAGTGACATTTATTACACAGGAACACTTTGTGCTTCACGCCAAGCTAAAGGATATATAGTTAACGCACTGTAAAGATATTTTTGTATATACCCCACAAAACATATGCAAAAGAAAACGAAAATTTTTTTGGGTTATTTTTCCATTTTGAAGCGCTCCAAGAGGCCATGGCAGTTATTATTATTTTAAAGGTCGGCCTGATAGCTGGCAACCTGCTGTAATATAATAGGAAAAAACACTACATGAGATGTTATAATAATGGGCACAAAGTACCACCACATTACTGATTATTTTCCATTAATACACGGCTCACTTAAATACACAATTCAGATTAGTCGCTTATGATATTCAGCAGTCTGTTTGTGTTTGTTTTTTTATAATAGGACAGACACTGCTAACTGAACATTGCTATTAAGCTTTTAGTAGAAGCAATAAATACATTTTTATTGTATTAATTTTTATACTTCATGTAATAAGCAGGGGCGGCAGGGTGGCACAGTGGTTTGCACATCCGCCTCAGAGCAAGAAGAACTGGGTTCAATTCCCACGTGGGTTTCCTCTGGGTACTCTGGTTTCCTCCCACAGTCGAAAAGCATGCACAGTTGCAGTGCAAGCATGCAACAGCTAATTGGCTGTTCTAAATCATCCGTAGGTGCGAGTGTGAAAGTGAGTGTGTATGGTTGTGTGTGTGATGGCCCTGCAATGGTCTGTCGAGCTATTCGGGGTGTACCCCACCTTCGCCCAGAGTCGGCTGAGATTGGCGCCAGCTTCCCCACATGACTAATTTAGATTAAGTGGTTTGGAAAATGAATGAATGTAATAATGAACCCTGACACCTGTCACCTAGAGCTTCTAGCACAGAGCCATGTTTAATGATAATGTTTAATGATAATCACCATGCATGATCCCTCACAATCCACCCTTCCAAGAAGTAACGAGTCACTTCCATTGCTATTAATATTCCACTGTGTTAGTTTGAAAAACACTCCACAACAGTATGACAACATCCTCGGCCACAAACCATAACTGTAACATGAGACCGGAGGACCTATATTTTAACTTCTTCATTCAGTTTTTACATGGCTATTCGATATGATCACTACCCGTGAACTTCTGGAGGCATTGATGCACCACCAGCCCTTATGTACACAAAATCATTGAACTTGTTTCTTGGAAGGGTGAGCCGTTTGTGATATAAACTGACATTGCACCCAGACAAATGGTCCGTTTTACATGTACGCCTTCAGTGCACAAGTCATAAACTGGATAGCGCTGTTTAATAATGTGCGCTAGACAGATTGGTTTAATAGCAGACATTTTGCTGTGCAAGGTGTTCCGGTGCAACAACATGCAATCACATGAGACAGCTTCCTCACAACAGCTTAAACCAAACATGGCTATCTGCCTCTTATGTACTTTTATAGAAATGGCATTTCGGTGGCATATTTCTCAAATGAATCTGCCATGGTTGGTTTGTTTGTTTAACTGTTTTTTATTTTATTTATATTTCCTTATTTATTTTTAAGGCTGTACCACCCTATTGACCAGAAGGGATGTGGAAAAAATAAACATGCTTCTAAAAAGATATTGTTGTCCTTATGTATGGTTATTGTCGTTAGAGAAAGATTAAAAAACAACACAGCCGCTCTGCCCTAGAAGTGTGGGTAGTTAAAAATGTCTGACGTAGGCTGAAGTGTCCATCAATGACCCCAGAGGCAACTCGAAAACTCCCTGGCCGTAGTCGGGAAAAATATGTACTTAGATGACACCAAATTTGTAGAACTTACTGTACGTCTGTGTATCCATCTTTAATATGACACTGATATGATATTACAATCTTTGTTTGACAAACATCATCCTCTCTGCCAGCTTTATGAGAAAATACTGTCATTCATCGCTGCTAGATTGGTGTCATGGTGGATCTGGAGCCTATTCAGGGAACACTCTTTGTGGACTCATACATCCGAGATGAGACGCCAGTCTCTAACATATAACATATTAAAATATATATTTAAAAATATTTAAAAAAGACAGTAATCTGAGGGATCACAGGACTGAACAGAGAGCCAGAAGTAAAGAAAACCTCTTATGTCTCCTGGGAAATTAACTTGTTATAAACGTCATTACGAAATCCTCAGATCGGGATTAGATAGGGAAATGCAAACATCTTATGTGGTAAAGTGCAGAACTGTTACTAATGAGGGTATTATTATTATTATTATTATTATTATTATTATTATTATTATTCATTCATCATTGACTTTCTAAGCTGCATAATCCTAATTAGGGTCACGGGGAGACTGGCATCCATCCCAGCCAACTCTGGGCGAAGGTACAGCCTGGACAGCTCGCAGACACCTTAGACAGCTCAGACCCTGGCAGGGCCAACACACAACCATTCACACTCACACCTAGGGGTGCTCTGAAACAGCCAATTAGCCTAATGTGCATGTTATTGGAATGTGGGAGGAAACCGGAGTACCTGGAGGAAACCCTCGGAAGCACAAGAGTACATGTAAACTCCATGCAGACTCCCCAAGCACGGTAATCGAACCCAGGCCTTCTTGCTGAGGGGAAGACGTGATACCCCATACACCACCATGCCACCTATTATTAGTAGTAGTAGTTGTAGTAGTAGCAGTGGTAGTAGTAGTATTTGGGGGTTAAAACAGCCCCAAAATGTACCAAAAGATGGTCTTAATTATTGCATATAGCATACATTATATGAATTTATAATACAATCATATTTTTTCAGGACCATAACCTTATAAAAGTTTTTATTTATTTATTTATTTATTTATTTATTTATTTATAATAAACTATTCCAGCTCCATCTGAAGCACTCTAACCTGAATACTTTACCATCTTAACATCCATGTATTACATACAAACAATCCTACAGCACTAATAGAGCTCCATGGAACGGTACCTTATTGTAAATGTGCTGGGACTTCTTGAAGCTATTCTAGGTATTACGGTAATAGTAGTTCAGTACTGGGGTTAAACGGCTTCAGACTTGAACACACAAACTTTCTTCCGACTCAAACTGAGGACTAAACAGAAAATGAACCAAGAGAAAGCATTTGTTTTGGTAATGTAAGTTAAAGTCTGCATTGACAATGTGGGTTATATAGTTATAATACCAAAGAGGTCCCGGGGAGAGTTGTGTCTCCAAATAACACCAGAAGTTCTCGCAGTAGTTCCTGCATCGCTTCACTCACCTCAGCTTCACAAGTGTGGATCACTGCAGGCTTTCCCTTCTCACACACTTACACGATCCCTCAGCATGATCTAAACATCGCTTAGTTTCAAAGACAATCCTGCAGAAGTAACTTCACAGTGTTTCAACTGGAAATGAAGCTTGTTTTGTCGTGAGAAACAGCGCTGACGGTTTACAGGAAGCTCGAGAGTCGCAGTGTGCGTTTCTAACGGCAACATCAGAAGGAGGAGGGAGGAGGAGGCGCGCGCGACTGTGGAGGGACATGCAACCTATACAGCTCTCTCTTTCACTCTCTCTCTCTCTCTCTCTCAGTCATAAAATAAGTCACTAATAAACCATCTTTCATCATAATTAATAATGAAGTAATAACATGATGCAAAATGTATTTTTTTTTTCAATATCATGAGCAAAATATATGTAATATACAAAAAATATATAAAATGTAACTGATCAGCCAAGGAATGATTAGCATTTTTACCTTCTTTTTTTTTTTGAGAAT
>JBCNYG010000002.1:15219508-15232407 GCA_039654305.1 Porochilus rendahli | reverse complement strand
AGGTCCTGAAGCAGCAAAACAGCCCCAGACCATCACACTACCACCACCATATTTTACTGTTGGTATGATGTTCTTTTTCTGAATACAGTGTTACTTTTACTCCAGATGTAATGTGAAGTTAAACTTTTGTCTCGTCAGTCCACAGAGTATTTTTCCAAAAATCCAAAAATTGAGACAAGCCTTAATGTTCGTTTTGCTCAACAGTGATTTTCGTCTTGGACCTCTACATGCAGGCCATTTTTGCCCAGTCTCCTTCTTGTGATGAAGTCATGAACACTGACCTTAACTGAGCCAAGTGAGGCCTGCAGTTCTGTGGATGTTGTTGTGGGGTCTTTTGTGACCTCTTGGATGAGTGGTTGCTGGCTGTTGGGGTAATTTTGGTCTGCTTTTTTTTTGCTCACTTTTTCTCACAGGAGCATTTAGGTTTTATTCTTTTCCCTCCCTTAATTATATAAACCTTCATTTAAAAACTGCATTTTTTATTTACTTGTGTTGTCTTTGACTAATATTTACATTTTTTTTGATGATGTGAAACATTTAAGTGTTACAAACATGCAAAAAAATAAGAAATCCGGAAGGAGGCAAACTCATTTCACACCTCGGTATATCAGTAGAATGTACAAGTGCACATAATGTATTTAAATTTATAAATAAGATGGCTAACTTCATGTACATTAAACATAAAGGAAATTATGTTATTAACCTCTCACGCACTGATTTGCCCAACCACTTAATCCAGTTAGGGCTGCAGGGAGGCTGGAACCTAGTCCAGCCGACACTGTGTGAAGGCAAACCACCTTAGGGCCAGCACACACGACCATTCACATTCACACTCACACCTAGGGACAATTTGGAACAGTCAATTTGCCTTATCTGCATGTCTTTGGACTGTGGGAGGAAACTGGAGTGCCTGTAGGAAACCTCCACAAGCACAGGAAGACCATGCAACCTCCACACAGAAACAGCCACGGCATGGACTCAAACTCAAGACCTTCTTGCTGTGAGACAGACGTGTTAACCACTATGCCACCACATTGCTTTTTTAATTAACCTGCAGATGTTCATTTAATATAAATAAGTAGGACTCATTCTTTCTTACTCGCACTAATCTCAGGTAAGAGGATTCATGCTAAAATGTGCAATAATCCAGAGTTAATTTGAAGAGGCTTCGCAGGGTAGAAACACGCTGAGGGTCAGCAATGGCCCTCAATGGTCAGCAATGGTTCTTTTACAAACATCTCACCAGTGAGATATGTCAGTGAGAGACAGTGAGATATGTCAGTGAGAGACAGTGAGATATGTCAGTGAGAGACAGTGAGATATGTCAGTGAGAGACATGGCTGGCACTGGGGGGACATAGGTGACAACCCAGTAACAGTGGGCTTGAACCCTCAGCCTTGGGATCAGTAATCCAGCTCCCTACCAACGGGCCACCACTGCCTCATCATGCAGTACGTTTCTGTAATAAAGATTGGAAAAGAAAAGCCTCCGAAAGAAAGATTCTACACAAATTCTCAAAAACTGAGTGACTTCCTAATGCCCTGCCAGATCAGATAATATATAAATCCATAATAATAGTTCTACACCAATCAGCCTTAACATTAAAAACATTATGAGCACTAACAGGTGAGGTGAATAACATTATTTTGTCACAGTATCACCTGCCAAGGAGTGGGCTATATTAGACAGAAAGTAAACAGTCAGTTCTTAAAGTTGATGTGTTAAAAAAATGAGCAAGTGAAACGATCTGAGTGACTCTGACATGGGCCACATTGCAATGGCTAGACAAGGTCTCTTCATCTCCAAAATGGTGGGTCTTGTGGGGTGTTCCTGGTATGCAGTGGTAAGCACCTACCAAAGGTGGTCAAAGGAAGGACAACCAGTGAAGAGACAAGAGTGTCATGGATGCCCAAGACTAGTACGTCTGGTCTGATCCCACAGAAGAGATACTGTAGCACAAGTTGCTGAAACTGTTAACTGTCTTTGCTAGAAAGGTGTCAGAACATGCTGTGTATGGGGCTGCATAGTCTCAGACCAGTCAGATGGATTAATGTTATGGAGTGGTGTGACATTAGAATTATGCCTTACAAACAGAGAGATTAAAATGTTTTACCTGGCTGTATGTGTATGAATAAAATAGAAAATTACTTAATGGACAATATTCCAAGAATTATCTGATACTATTACACTCTTAACAATGACAATGATGGGGATCAATCTTCAGTTTTTTATTAATATTATCCAAAACTTCCCGTTCACTATCGATATCTGTGGGGTTACATTCCCTGCACCTCTTCTAAGACTGTATCAGGTGAAGACTAACAAAACCTCACAAAGTAAAATAGATTGCTGGTACAGTGTCCCCTTTAGAATTTAAATAGAGTTGCTCTTTAGCATTTTCATATTTATGCTCTGTGGATTTCTTGTTACTGGACCTTATGTTGTAATATACTCATTCTATTAGGTTATTGTTTCTGTACTAACAATTTATTCACTGAGACGTGTGTAAATGGTGGATGTGTCACATAGGCTAAGGTCAATAGTCATCCATCCATCATCTACATCGTTCATATGTCAGGGTCGTGGAGGCTAACACAATCTATCCACAGTTCATCACAGGGCTAACACAAATAAGCGCTCGCACTCACACCTAGGGACAATTTAGACTAGTCGGATGACCTAATGTACATGTCTTTGGACTGTTAGAGGAATCCAGAGTATCTGGAGGACACATATGCAAGCACATAAAACCATAAAAATTATCCACAAAAGGGCCTTTGCTGGCCACAAGATTCCAACCCAAACTCTTTTCACTGCGAGGCAACAGTGTGAAGCACTGAGCCACCAATGCTGCCCATCAATTACTATTTTTTTGATGTGCAGGTATATTACAAAAACAAATAAATAAATAAAACATGTTAAACATTTTCTGAAATCCAGTCTCCAGTTTCCACCAAACAAATATTTTTGGCCAGGGACATTGGGCTTTCACGATCACATGACAAACTGCATTTTGTAATGTTGATAAAGGCATAGAAGGCATAAGGTTAGAAATACTGTCTGTATAGGATGATGAATAGATGGATGAAAAATCGGGGCTTTCACTATTTAAGAGTCTCAGTATCTATAGGATTTTTCTGCCCCAAAATCATATGGTACTGAGCTGAAAGTCTTTAAGGGACATTATAGTAGGATGAAGCAGTTTGGCAAATGAGTGAGTAAGGGAGTGAGCATTTAATTTCAAAATGGAGAAAACACCCTGTAAGATAAGTATCATGGTCAGATGATGATAATAGCAAGAACCATCAATATGCTTATACCCTGCTTATCAGTCTGTGTAAATTAAAGTTTTCATGCACAGGTTCAGTGGGATGAACTAAAACATGAAATAAGGCTGAGATATTCTGCACGTGAATGGCCAAACATGCTGCGTTTTCACAGCTTCAGTGTCAATGGCTATTTGACTCATAGGTTTGAAGACGCCCTGATCATTATTCAGTGTAAATGTCACACCTCAAGTGTAACACACTAATAGAGGTTATTAAGCATAATCAAACCTCTTTAAGGTCAAGTGTGCTGGCTTTGAAATATAAGCACAAAGCTCAAGAATCATCTTGACTTTTTAATATTTCAGTCCCGTTTATAGATCTTTTTTTTTCTTTTTAAAAATGAAAAGATGACTTCAAAAGGAAGGACTGTACTTTGAAATATAAGTATACACTAGATTTTTTTTCCCTAAAAGTTTCCAGAACATTTTGAGATATTAACGATATTTTTTTAATTTTTAATTATTGTAGCAAATACTGAATAGTTTTTCATGTTTATCCATTGATAAATTCAGATGCAAATATATTTGCTTAAAAAAAATCAACACCCATTCCTCCATCACATCCAATGACAAACATGTATTTCATATATTAGAATATTAGAATAAAATTAATACAGTCTGAGAGCTGACTTGTGCTGGGTTGTTGTTTGGAAGAGGAGTCGGAATTCACACCTCCACTCCTGGAGCTCTTTCCCACACAGAGTCCTGCTGCATGGAGGCTGCAGAGGTGTCACCTCACACCTTTGAGTCCAGCATAAAACCCTCCAGCCTGTAGGGTCTGCCTTCATTCGCTCTCTAAGCTTTCAGCATAAAAACCTCCAGCGTCATTTGCTCTGAAACCTTCCAGTCTACAAACCTCAAGCTTACTTGTCCTGATTTTATTCGCTTTTCACCTCTCAAGAATGGATACCTCTAGTGTCATCCACCATCCTCACAGCCGATGGAGCAGCCCAAGCTCTGACTCTGAGCTCTACAGCGTCTCCTCTCCTGAAACTGTCTCTCCAGTGCCTTCCATGGACCTCAACTGCTCTCCATCTTACCATCCTAAGCTTGCCAAGCTTCAAAAAACCACCTCTAGACTGAGTAAAACGCCTGGTTCTCCTTCAATTCTTGCCAGGAGGACACGGAGATCTAGGCTGAAGAACCCGAGTGAGCAGCGTCAGAATGCCAGCGAGAAAGAGAAGCTCAGGATGAGGGACCTAACCAAAGCTCTTCACCATCTCCGGACCTACCTGCCTCCATCAGTTGCCCCTGTCGGACAGACACTGACCAAGATCGAGACTCTGCGCCTCACCATCCGCTACATCTCGTACCTGTCAGCTCAGCTTGGGCTTAGTGAAGAATATCTGTCTCAAAGGAAGCAGATGAGTAATGGGGATGGATGGAGATCCTCTCCAGAGATCGTGGGCTACTTTCAGTGCCGATCTACAGGCGCTGAGTGGGGAGAGGGGCCAGGATATGAAGACTATTCAGAGCAGCATCAGACTGGCAGCAGTTTGGAATACTCAGAGCAGGGAGTGGACATGAGCCAGTACAGCACACAGCTTTCAGAGCCAATAACGGATCAGATCTACAGCTCGGAGACAAACACATTTCAGCAACAGCAGTGTGCTCAGTTCTCACAGTCCTGCCAGGTATGAATGCAATGATAATCAGTTATCACTGACCAGTTACCAAAACACAAATCACATCTCTCTAATAATGTAACTCAGAGAAAGAAATTGATGAAAATGGATCAAATACCGTTCTTGATAGCTAGATTCGACGCTGAATAAACTTAGTACCAATTAAAGCATTCTTTCTTACAGAAACTTGTGTTAGTAGTATCACTAATATTCCCTCTGCTCTCTGTTCCAGGTTTACAGCTATCAGCTTGTTCCTCCAGCCTTTTGGAGCTGAACACTGCAACATTGTCTTCTACCAAACTCACTGGCACACCAGAACTCCTCTATAGTGTGAAATCAAACATACTGCCCATTGAAATGAATGTCTAAATATGTAGCTTAAAATCTTAGACATTAGATAATAATTTAATTTTTATACTAATTTATACATATATGTATGTCACGTGTCTGTGTTTTGTAAATAAAAAAAATACAAAATTATATTTAATATGTATTTATAATAAAGCCTGTATTTTAACTAAACCGCCCTGACTCCATGTACATGAATTCGAAACAACTGAATCTTTAAGGTTTCCTCAGAAAGACATTGTGTGCGTTCAGGGTTTTGAAGCAATAGTGAAGCAATAAAGTTGGGGTACTGTAATTCTCTTCCTGGGAAGCTTTATATTAAGTAATACATACGATGAGATTCTGTTACTCTTATGGGAATTCTGGCCCTTTTTTTTTTCAGCTCAATTCAGCAATAAAATCCAGCTCCAAAATGTCAGTAATTCAGTCTTTCTCGACCATCTGTTTAGTTCAGTAACATTAAACTTGCATGTTTGTATGTATGCAGTATGTTTGTCCATTCATTCATTCATTTATTTTTTTGTGCCGCTTAATCCTATCTCAGCCGACTCTGGGTGAGGGAAGATGGCTCACCAGGCCATCGCAGGGCCAAAACACGCTAACGGCAACTCAGTGGCCTACTCTTTACAAACAACAGCAATGGTTCTTTTACATGCCTCTCACCAGAGGCAGTGAGAGACATGACTGAACCTTTGATAACCCAGTTATCTGCGCTGGGGGAGTATGTACACACATCTACACATCTACCAATCTACAAATACAGGTAATGGTCACATCAACCATCAGAATGCATAAAAATTGGACAATTCAAAAGCTCCGTGATTTTAATCCTTGTGTATAAGATGACTGGTGTAAGTATTTCTATAACTGCTGATCTGGGTTTTTCAGCCTCAACACTTTCAAGAGTTTCCTTAAAAAGGTACAATAGTGGCAGTTCAACGGATAGAAATGCATTGCTAAGAGAGGACAGTGAAGAACTGCCAGGTGACCAATCCTGGTTCAAGCTGATAGAAACTCAGATGATCCACTAAATGCGATAGTGGGTCCATTATTAAGTCCATTTTTGTTGTTTTTGAGTATTACTTGCTAAAATGAATAATAGAAGGTAGTATCTTTCAGAACTGTGATGGTCTAAATCAAGATCAACTTCTATTTTGGCAAGATTGATAGTGTAATCAGACAGTAGGTATTACTTCGGTTACAATATTAGTCAGTGGCACTGCAGGCCTTGTCATATAAATAAATTGCTGGAGGGTCATTATCACACTTGTAAAATGGTTCAGGAATGTGATAGGCTTAGGAATGACTGTCTGACTAGTGCACATTTTCATACAGAACGTAAACCAGAACCTTGAACCTAAATATAGAGCATGATGGAGCACTCCTGAAAAGGCGTGATATTGTTTGGAAAATTGTGTGATTTTACGCTTTTGGCAGGGAGACAACTATTGCAGCAATGGAGAAATAATCAGTCATTCATTCATTTCAAAGCAACTTAATCCTCATTAGGGTCGTAAGGGTGCTGGCAACTATCTCAGTCAACTCCTGAACAGCTCGCAAGGCCATCGCAGGGCAACACACACAACCATTCACACTCACATCCACACATAGGTGCAATTTAGAACAGCCAATGTGCATGTTTTTGGACTGTGGAAGGAAATCGGAGTACCCCAGGGGAAACCCATGCAAGCACGGAGAGAACATTCAAGTGAACACCTTGAACTGTTTGTCATGTTTTTCAAACCATTCCTGAACAATTTTTTTGCAATGTGGCAGGGTGTATTATCACAGTAAAGAGGCCACTGTCGTTAGGGAATAACACTGTCATGTATTTGGTTTGCTACAATGTTTAGGTGGGCGGTATGTGTCAACCTAACATCTACATGAACGCCAGGTCCCAAGGTTTCACAGCAGAACATTGCTCAGGGCATCACACTGCCTCTGCCAGTTTGTCTTCCTTCCATAGTGCATTACAGTGCCATCCCTTCCCTGGAACGTAACTTGCACATGGTTAGGGTTACATAACATAAGAATTGTTATTCATCAGAACAGGCAACATTCTCACAATGCACTGTGGTCCAGTTTATGTGCCCAGTGTAGGCACGTTGTGTTGAGCTTTTTCAGAAATTTCTCCTACAGTAGCTCTTCTATGGGATTGAACCATATGCGCAAACCTTTCTCTCCTCTCATATCAGCAAGCCTATAATCATGCTGCCCATGACCCTGTTGTATACTGGGGAAACATTAAGACCTGATATTTTGGAGATGATCTGACCCTATAATACATCGAATTATCTGTTTTGTCTGTTAGCAAAAGTTCCAACAATCAATTTAAATAATTAGTTCAAAGAGTCAACTCATTGGCAAACATGACATTTCTAGTTGTTACTGTACAGGATTCGCCCCACAAAGCAAAACTTGCAAGTGTATATAGGTAGAGTAGGCTGAAATTAAGAGTAGGTAAATGTATAATAATAAAATAATAAGAATAATACATAATAAAGTTACCTAACCAGTCACCTTTTCTTTTTGGTTTCACTGTGGTTTTCTTCTTCCACGTTTGTTCAAATTTAGTACATTGAATTTACTGCAATGTAGCATCTTTCCCAACAGATGGCGCCAGAACACTGAGATGCATGACTAACAATAAACTGCCAGAGACTAAAAATGATATTTACTGCCACTTTACTGTTACTACATTGCATGCATATTATATGTATAATAAACTATGGAAATTTGTATCATAGTGTATTTTGTGAGAGAGTAGTAGGTCTATATAAGATAGTATTTATAAAACCAGAGGAATGTAAGTGTATTTTTTAAAATATATGTTCAATTTGTAATTAGATTTTTCTCTGTTACAATACAGGTTTTGTTTACAAGCTACAACTTTCAGGTACAACAAGGTTACTATTGTTTATTTCAAGTTTTTTGTTTGTTTGTTTGTTTTAATTCTTAAACATCCATGCGTATTCAAAATGTGTTCCTATTTATAAGCCTGCTACTATGTTATTATGCCTCCACAAACTACTCATCTACCAAATTACTGCATGACTACCCTGCCAAGTATTGTGGTATGAAGTATTTTCTAGTATGGGTTGTAAGACATGGCCAGATTTTAGTATTCCTGCCATTCAAATTAGATTGCTCACTCGCTTGCTGTTTTGTAAGGGGTTTTGTTGTTGTTTGTTTGTTTGTTTGATTGTTTGTTATATATTATTGTATGTTAAACTGAAAGTATTATTTTCATATACTGTATGAGCAGCACACTTTAAATCCCACGTCAGAAAGTTACTTACTGTGGGTCTAAAAGATTAAATGAAAAAGTAAATATGTCTATGGTAGTTCGTTCATTCTTTCATTCATTTGCCGCATTGCTTTATCTTACTAGGGTTGCATAGAGACAGCAGCCTATCTCTGCTAACTCTGGTCGAAGGCGAGGAACACTCTGAACAGCGTGACAATCAACTGCAGGGTCAACACACAGCCATCCATACTGGTTACACTGGTGGCTCATAGGTTAAGGCTCTAGGTTATTAATCCAAAGGTTGGGGGCTCAAACCTCAGTACCACCAAGCTGCCACTGTTGGGCTCTTCACCCAAATGAGGATGGGTGATTCCTCGTTTCAACTGAGGGAATTTTTCCTCGCCACTGTCGCCAAGGGTTTGCTTTAATAGGGTTTGTGAATTGAATTGAATGAACTGTGTTATAAATCTGCATGTTTTGCTTAATGCTTTTTTATGAACCATGTCTTTATAAAGGCTCCAGAGGTGTATTATATCCTTCAACCCCACTGTTTTCCACAGTTAGGAGTGCTCCCTGAGCCAAACATACCTGATCCAACTAATGTATATCATTCAATGATTAGCTGAGCAGATGGAGTGGGGGAGTTTGCAGAAGGGAAAACTTCAGAAATGAAGCATGCTTCGTACATGCATACAAATATATGGTAACACTTAACACACATGGACAACATTGTCAGAAGAATAGCTCGAATTTTCATTTATCCCAAACAAATAACACTTTTTAATTCCTTCCTTTTATTTTTTCATCATGAAAACGAATAAGCAACATGTTCTGGTTTATAGCTCATCAGCAAAGATATGTTTGTTGTTTAATGTTCGCAATTTGCATTTGCAAACCTGGAGGTCATGTGTCCTTCACTTCCTATTCCTTTATTGGCAGGTACACACTGTGCGATTTTGGACTGTTCAGACAAAAGATAACCAAAGTGAAAGAAACATTGCAATATCTTTGGTTGTGGCTCCAAAAATCCAATGTCATACTGTGAGAGAATACCATCAAGAGGAACATTTTAGTACAGTACCTTTAGTACAGTCTGTATCCTTTTACTTTCCATAGAAACAAAATTATATATGTTTAAAGCTTTAATGTGAAGCTATACACAGGTAAAAATCTTCATACTAAAAAAAAAATCTTAAGCTAGAAAATTACAGCTCCCTGCTGGTACAACAAAGCAAAGTACAGCTCCCTGGTACCTTTATTTCTGACAATGTGTGATGCATATTCAGTCATAGCGTAGAGAAGCTTATTGTAACTAATAAGGCTTAACTGAATGTGAAAAGCTTCTTCACACTGCCATGTCTAGCCACAATCCCTCCCTTACACCCAAAATTCACCATCTCCCACACTAACGTTGTCCTCAAGTCAGAGGGTCACATTTCAAATGCATAGAACATGGTGGTGTGAATGACGGGATTTGGAGTAATTAGTTTGTTTTGGCGCTGAGCGGCGATGGCATTTGATGTGCAAAGCTTAATTCCAATACACACACAGGACTCTTTTATCTTCAGAGGCGAACCCAACATTTAAAGACATGAATAAGTAGTGCTGACGTGTTAATTAACTCATAATCACGTGTGTTAAATAACATTTGAAGGGATCTCTGAATTAACATCTCACACCATGTCATGGTGAGGGGGGTTTTGTGTGTTTCCTTGTGTCGTCCAACACCCTTTCACCCCACCACGAACCAGAATCTAAAATCTTTTTACCTACAAATACATTACCAAATATATTAGATAAGAGTTTTTTGTGTAACTGTCAGGGAATTATTTCTTTAGGGCTGAAATCTTGAGAATGTTATGGGAACTTGACCCTCTTTTGTTCACACCTGTCAAAGGTCTGGAGGTGCCATTTCACACCAAAGACGGGGATAAGAAGAGGTTTTGTGTATTTAAAGCAGAATCCACTGAAGAACAGCAGCATAGTTTGCTCATAAAAAAGTAGGAAAGTAAGAAAATAATCAAGCCACCCTGGGTGTTCAGGGTTTTGTGAGAAATTTTCCAGTGTGTTTCATACATCAGAGCAATATATAGATATTAATTATTATATATTTTTATTTTTATATATTTTTATATTTATATATTTTTTTTTTGGGGGGGAGGGGGGCGGATGCTTTTAAAAAACCATGGAGACATTATTGTGCTTATCTAAATGAAAAAAAGACTATTTTTGGTGATGTTGTTGATTATGTGTTTAGGGGCAACAGTGGGGCAGTGTGTCTGTGTGTGGGGGGGGATTAAAGGGGTGGGTTTGGGATGCAAGAGCATGTGCCGTGTGTGTTCTGTAAGTATCCAGGAGTCAAATGTAACACTTCAGTTTGTGGGAATGCCTCAGAGTGACCTGCTCCATGTTCCCACCACAACAGCTCATACAGGGTTTACATTCTGAGCCAGTTTACATTCTCGGACCTTACACTGTGAGGGTTTACACAAACACGTTATGTTAGACAACACTTGCTTACAAGAGCTTTTCTTAGGATTTTACCATTTTGTTCCGAGTTGAACATTCATCATTTAACTATTATTATATTTATCATACTTCATCATACTTATACTATAGGTATAAATTGGCAATACAATCATTCTCGTCCAAGCAGCCCCATACACAGCAAGCTGTGTTCTGGCACATGATGGCACATTCATACAATGTGTCCTGGCACCTTTCTCTCATAGCCAGAATTAACAGTTTGTGCTACAGTTGCTCTTCTATGGGATCAGATGTACTAGCCTTCAATGCTAGTTCACTGGTAATCCTTCCTTTGATAACTACATAACACTGCATACCAGGAACAAACAAGATCTTCCTTAGAGAATAGACCCAGTCCTTTAGCATCACAATATAGACATATTCATAGTCATTCAGAATATTATACATGATTATTTTTATTGCTTCCAACACATCAGCTTCAAGAACTGAATGTTCAATTTCTGCCTAATACATCCCACGTCGCACACTTCACCTGTCAGTGCTCATAATATGTGTGATAGCTGATCAGTGTATATTGCACTGCATATACAGGAAAATGATGATGTGTAGTTAATATGTAGGCATAGCCATAAGGTATGAGTTTTGAGTAAAACAACATAAAGATATACTATGCATTATATAAAGGAGCAAGATAGTATAATGGTAAAGCAAATACCCTGTAAATAGCAATAAAATGTAGTATAAAGTTACTGTATATCATCATGCAGCATAAGTGATGAGATTGTAATACTGGTTATAACTGAAGAACACTGCTGATCCTGCTTTGAAGGAATAAATAAATGAAATATGCTTATTTCAAATGTGTAATAAAAAAATAAACAGCAAACAAGAAACACACTCACTCATTCATTTAAGGTCACGGGGAAGCAGGAGGCTATCTCAGTCAACACCGGGCAAAGGCAGGGTACTTCCTCAACACCTTGCCAGACCACTGCAGGACCACTACACACAACTTACTAATGTAATAATCTACCCGCTTTGCGGTTAATATCTAATCTTTGTGCACCCTTCAGGTCCCAAAACGTAGAATTCTACTGAATTATTTACAAGAAAAAAACAAAAAATAATGAAAAAAGAGAACTCAATAAATAACAAAAAGGATTAAGAAGATTAACTAGGAATGCATCGATTATGTAACCCAGTCAATAAGTAACAGAGTATAAACCATAACTTGTTGATTAACTGCCTTTCTTCATCCCTGTAACCCAGAAAAATGATTTCTTCATACTTGAGTTTAAACTGTTTAATGTTTGGACATTTGCTTAAGTTCCACATTCATACTGTTCCACTGTGCGACTTCGATGACCATGATGATATTCAAAACCTTTTCATTTTGGTGTTTATCTTTTAACATTTAAAAATGAATTCTCCCATAAAGTTATCCTTCCTTTCTGACCCTGAATACTTTTTGAATATTTCCCAGTGGTAGACTAATTCTGGCTTTGAATATTGTTTGCACTGTTGATATTTCACAAGATCTGTAAATTTCGACTGTAAGAATAATGCGTTTGTGTGACTGTGTGCTCCCTGTATCCAGCATTGTGAATGATTCATACTGCTCTTTTTTGGATGATGATCTGTGAATGTAACATTTATAATTATTTCCCCAGGCTTCCACACAGTAATTAAAATTTGATAAAGCTAGTGAACAGTATAGAATGTGGAGTGATTTACGATTTAGAACCTGTTTTGCTTTGTTTGATACTGAAATGCACCATGCTAGTTTAGTGTGTATATATGTGTGTGTGTGTGTGTGTGTGTGTGTGTGTGTGTGTGTGTGTGTGTGTGTGTGTGTGTGTGTGTG
>JBCNYG010000002.1:15186739-15200431 GCA_039654305.1 Porochilus rendahli | reverse complement strand
CCGTCAGCGTGTTTCTGCCCTGCGATGGCCTGGCGAGCTGTCCAGGGTGTACTCTGCCCTCGCCCAGAGTTGGCTGTAATTGCTGCAAAAGATGGCTCAAACAAAGTACTGATTTTAGGGGGATGAATAGTTATGCACACTGAAGTTTTCTGTAATTTTTCCTGTTTTCCAATAAATAAATCACATATTGTAGGCATGTTCTATAAACGAAATGATGCAAACCTTCAAATAATGATTTTAATTCGAGGTCGTGAGGCAACAAAACATAAAAATGCAAAAGGGGTGAATACTTTTGCAAAGCACTGTATTAGGAGAAAAACAGTGAATACACAATGGAAAAAGCTAAATGGTCCAACCTGACTTAGAGAGAGGATATGAAGTATTGTAATACTTCTCAAAAAACTCCAGTATAGGCTGCGTGATGCTGAGAGCGTAGTTTCCTTGACCCTCTTCAATGGCTTTTTTCCTTGCCCATATACGAACCTTCCCATAAACACACAATTAACAAGAATGTCATGGTACACTGAGCAAATGTAACAGTAATTTTTTTTTTATTTGACATATAATATTACCATCACATCCACGTTATCTTTTTGCTTGTTGATGTAGGTAAATTCACTGACAATGAAAGCAACAAGATATGTAGACATCCTCTTTGTGGGTTCAAATCTAGTCCTAATAACATCCAGTCCATTGATTTTAAGGCTTTCTGAACCTGAAAGAAGCAAATCAGCTCAAGTGTTTCATAAAATAGAATATCTGACAGAAATAGAGAAGTTTGTAGATAATAGAATTGACAGATCTCTCACCTATATCTTGACTGTTTGATAGTGCATAAGTTCCCGGCTTATGAATGAGAGTGATGTGAAATATGGCTTTCATGGCCGGCTCATCAAAGCAGGGAAAAGCTTTTCTAGCAGATGTGGCCTGCATTTGAGTGATAGCAAGCACCCTGAGAAATATATTCACAGTAAATTAGTCATTTAGCATGTTGTAGATTTGCAATAAATTCCAGCAATGACATACACCACCACTGATGGAATCCCAAACACCTAATTAAATATGTTTTAATGAGATTAAGAGGTACGCATGACATTGGCCCTAATTGCTCTGCAACTAACCAGGAAAGACATCTGCAAAGCCACATGCACTTAGGATTTTCTTTCCACTGTCTCAAGAAATTAGGCAATGCTGCATGCATATATTAGGAATGTAGCTAAATATGAATACATCATTCCGATTAAAACTATAATGAGCTGTAAACATTTCACTCACAGGGTTCATGCGGTATCTGGTTAGGATTAGAGTATATTAGAAGTGGAATCTCTTTGACAACAACAGCAATCTCTTTTTATTTTCATGTGTGCTGTGATATGAGGCTTACATACTTGTAAAGATCACATTGTTTACTTTGATATTAAACTGCCTATCAATCTCCTGCTCCATTCTTCCCCCTTTCGTGAACAAGACCCTGAGTTACTTGAACTGCCCACTTGAAGTAAGACCCCAAGAGACAGGAGGCAGAGGTGTGGACACTGTACTGGTGTGGTGGAGAGAGCTAAGCCAAAAGACAAAGTTGGCAATTATGGATCTTATTATTTTTCTACCCTCACTTGCGGTCAAGAGCTATGGGAAGTAACCAAAGGAACAGGATGAAGGGTGCAGGCAGCAGAAATGCGGTTCATCTGTAAGGTGTCTGAGCTCACCCTTAGAGACAGGGTGAGGAGTTGACATTCAGGAAGGGCCCAGAGTAGAGCCATTGACCTTTCACATTGAAAGGAGGTGGTTCTGGTGTCTGGCTAGGATGCCTCTGGGATACCTCCTAGGAGAGGTGTTCCTGGTATGTCCAACTGGAAGGAGACTCTAGGACATAGCTAGGAGATGCTGAAGAGAGTATGTCTCTCAAGTGGCATGGGAATGCCTCAGTATTCCCCCGGAAGTGCTGAATGAGGTGGCCAAAGAGGCAGACCTTGGATGGATGGATGGATGGATGGATGGACTCACAGAAATTAAACTGGTACATAGAAACTACCCTATCAAGGTTGTTAGGCTGGTTTATTTCTATTTTGGGAAATAAAAGCAACTAAATTCATTATTATCTATGTAGCAGATAGAAATGCAAAATAATATTTGCATGTTCAGGATTTACAAAGCATTCCCTCGCATCGCTAGCTGAGAAAACATAGGAACATGAATGAGGCTGTGATTAGAGTTCAGTGAGGAAAAAAAAATAGATCACTTTATTTTCAGTAGAACCTTGCAGTAAAGGCCACACTCACTTAGGATTTAATAACAAATACAGATACAAATGTATGTGCAGGAAGCAGATAAAGATAGTTGTATTGTATAAAATAAAATGCCTATTGTACTCTTGAATTCCCATTACATTTTTTTAAAATGCTAAAATATTTAAGTGAAAAGCACTTCCAAAAACTTACTTTTTGACACCGTCCTCCTCATACTCACTCCTGTAGAAGCCTTCCAGATCATCAGCCAGCTCTCCTCTGAATTTGGTATAAAGCCAGTAGACCATTCCCTGCTTTAGTGTCCCCTCCAACTGGATCACTAAGTACTGGGTTTTCTCTTGGAACCAGGTTTTTCTAATGGCTGGAGCCTTGGTGTCATGCATTCCCGTCAGCTTTGCATGCCGTCCCTCGAAAAGAGTCAAGTTCAGCTTGTGGCAATGAATCAGGATCAAATCTGTCTCTCTGACGCATTTAAAAGCCACTCCAGATTCACCAGTGAAAATGTACATGCCTTGGCTGTCCATGGTGAGACGAGGCCACAGTGTGACATTGTAATATTGTGGAGATAAGGCGTAAGGAAGTCTGTATTTATCCCAGGGTTCATTAGATGGTGGTGAAGTGGGGGGCACCGGTGATGTAGTCCCATTATTCAGCTTGAGCTCATTTTTGGCCTTTTCTTTAGAGTAAACTATTGATAGAGCGATTATGGTGATAACAGCTCCAGCAGCAAGCAGAATAGCTGTCAGGGCCAGTTGTTTGCTGATATAGTAACCTTTTCCCATGGCTGGATTTTAGATCTCCTGCTCTTTATGCTAACCAGGAGATTCTAACATGACATAGCTGGAGGAAAAGCGTTGTCTGTTACAATGATATACATCTATGAAGACAAAAGGTTGAAGGATTGGTTTATAAACATTAGCCTGTCTTAGTGTGACAGGTTTTTACCTCTTGGTTTAACTTAAAACTAAGTTAAAGAATTAGAAAGTGAATAAATTCCAATCCATGTTTTAACCTAAATGAGCAGAAGGATCAATGTCAAAATTAATGAGTTAAACTTATGACAAACCGTTTAATGAAACATAAAGCTGTCATTAAGGCTAATTTAAAAATTTAATCAGAGCAAATCATTTAAAACAGTGCATCAAGAGGGAATACTAGAAGTAGTAGTAGTAAAAATAATCATCATCATCATCATCATCATCATCATCATTATCATCATCATCATCATAAAGGCTTATTTTAGGCTTTCCAGTAAAAGTAGGTTCTTCACCCGGAAATGACAACAAGTGGAAACTGTGGGAGTTTCCAAACTTAACCTAATATTTTCAATGTACATATATAAATATTAATAAATCAGAATACACTTAGAAGATTTGGGACTCTTTAGTGTTCAAAAAGGAAATCAAGCACAGAATGTATAATGTCAATGAGTGCTGACTATCTATCTATATTTCTTGTCTACATATAGAATGAAGATCAATATTTATGTTGATAAATAGATGTTATTCTACATGCTGCCAAACTTCATATAGGTTGCATGTAAACAACACCTCAAGCAACTCTAAGTAAATTATAGGCTTTGTCATTTGATGATGTCATATCATCTGTGTCAGAGCTTTTAAAATATATATAGTCACTTAAACAGGAGATGGTATATAATTAACATGTTTATTAGTGTGGTTTTGTTATATGCTTATGATGGCAAAAAAAGGTGATGGAATAGTCTGCCATGTCATGACACATAGTAGCAGTGAGAATTTCAACCCAGTAATAGCTCAAACTTACCACATTTATCTGGCCTACACACAACTATGAAACAATTGTTATGAAGTCAGTCAAGCTTATCCTCACGGACACCACATGACTGCATAATATGAACCAGAAATTACGGTTTCAAATCTTGGCCATAACCCCAAATTCCATGCAATTATTGAAAATGGTTATTTTAGTTTACAAAAAGGTTCATCCATAATTCTTTTTAGGTTAGCGTTTCATCTTTGACAGGGAAAATATAAATTCTGAATTTATTCCAAGAACACTTTGTACATGCTACAGTCCACACACAGAGTAACCCAAGCTTCGGATCGTACTAGAGAGTGAGAGGCTCTGAGTACCCTTTTCCAGCTTAGCTTCTTGAACGATCTAAGAGATTATCAAAAGGTACAAATGTCCTAGTCCTGTTTTCTAGGACCAACAATTGTGTGATATGGCATCTTTACCCATTCTCATGAGACAATGAAAATCAGAAATGTGGGAGATGAAAAAATGTGCTACAGTACACATTCCAGTGCCCCAATAGGTTTTGACATGACTAAACTAAACCGACACAACGACACAACTTCTAGGAGATGCACGAGTTTTACTGCACTACAGGCAGAAAAACAATGATAGGAATGGGAAACATAGTCACAAGGCTATTATTCTCAGAGATAAAAAACAGTAACTGGATATTCTTTTTGCACATTTTTTACCTTAGTACCTTTAGATACCATTTAAAAGAGATGTTTGTCTTTCCTTTGAATTGGGCAAGGTGGTAATACTAAAGATGAAAAACTGCTTGGTTAAAAATTCATCTCTGACTATGAACTATGACAGCAAAATGATAAAATAAGACACAGATAAATAGAAGCTGCATAATGAACAAAACAGACAAAGATTCATCCTGTTTGTTTTATCATGTATTAAATCAACTATAAGCTAAACAAAAAAAACAGGCATGCAAGTTTAAAACATCAAAAATTAAGCTGTTTTCATGATTAAAATAGGATCAATGAGGAGGATTAAAGAAATGTGTACATAAATGGGTGTAATGTGTGATAGAGAAGGAACAGTACGTACCAGGTGTCCATGAAGAAAGCGAGTGCAAAATAGAACTGAAGACTGATGTAGCTAATGAGAAACACACATTCTCCCTCTCTCTCTCTCTCTCTCTCTCCCTCTCTCTCTCTCTCTCTCTCTCTCTCTCTGCTCTCTGGAGCAGGAAGTGGTGTCTCATTCAGTTTTTCCGCATGCAAGAAAGATCAACAGTATAACAAACTGTACCTTTGACAACCTTTTTTTAGGTTTATAAATAAATGCACATATACAAGATTTTATTTTGGAGAAGGTCAATTTTGTACATCTTGAGCCAGATGTACTCTTCAGATTCAAGTTGTTATATAATTTCTATAATTATTGGCCTTTTTTTAGTGTTTGCAAATGTATAGCACTTGAGCACACACACACACGCACATACACACAATTCTTTCAGCTGTACTGGGAGTGCATTTTTGTAACTTTTTTTGTCTGGGTACTGTGATTACTAGTGTATAACAGTTTTAGTTGGTTCTCTGCCCACTCCAGGGTTTTTTTTAACGATGTGTGTTTTCTTAAAAAATAGATGAAAGTTGAGATTTCAGTTTAGCAGTGGGCCTTCAACATTAAACCAACTTTTCCTGTCTGTAAAGTCTGTGGCTGCTCCACTAAACTATGCAAAATAAAGAAGAAGAAATCACAAATTTTACATTGTAGAAACAGAAGAAAAGAATAGTTAGCCTGAGAAAACAGGAGTGGGATGTGAGCTTGAGATCTGTGTCATTTGTGTGAGTCTTATACTCAGTGCATGAGAGCTGGCAGCACTGTTTTACTAATCTATTATTTCATCTATCTAATTTAATCAATTAATGAACTAGGAAACGCGTAAAACTGAGAAGTTCCCTGATCTTAAACTTACAATCTAATAGTACCAATAACACTGAAAGCAATATTTATTTTAAAACTAAAGAGAGGTAATAGAAGGAGCTGTTTTTAACAAAGAAAGAAAAGGGAAGCAGAGACAAATCGTAGAGGATAAAGTTAAAAACACACCTTACATTCATGTCAAGTCATGTGGTAAAAATGATCTCATCATATGGAAACTGATCTGGAGCCATAAGGAGTTTTCGTAAATTATACAATCAAGGTCAATCACACATGGTGAATATAACACACCACATTTTCAGCTCATTTCAAAATCCCTTCTTCTTCTCTAAGCTGTGAGAGGCCATCACATGGCAGAAACACACTGACCTACTCTTTATGAACGACAGCAATGGTTCTTTTACATGCCTCTCACCACAGACAGTGAGACACATGACTGGTCTTTGATAACCCAGTTATCTGCATGGAGGGAGACAGCAGTTGCAACTCAGTGAGAGTAGGGCTTGAACCCCTGACCTTCAGATCATTAAGCCAGAACCTTTCTTTTTACAGTCAATGGCCAGCACCCTACCACCAGCCCACCACTACTTTGTGCTTGAACACAGCAATGTATTTGTCTTTGTTAAAAACCAACACATTTATTTTAATCACTAGAATTAGATTATGTGGTATGTTCACCATAACACAGTCCTTGATATGTCCTTGTGAGAGTTATCTTATAAATAATAATGAATTAGAACAAACATACTGCTATTGCTGAGTGTTGGGAGGGCTCTTCACTGAACTGGCCAAATGTTTAAGGTGTACTGCACAGACCAGAGTCAGCTGAGATTGGTGCCAGTAGGATTAAGCAGTTTGAGAAATGAACAACATTGCTGTTGCTATAAACCTGCGATTTAAATTAACATTTGCGGTACAGATTGTATATTGTTTTTAATAATTATTTTATAATTAGCAATGCCTTCTGACCAATATAATAAAGAATTAAGAGATCAACAGCATGGGTATACAATTTTTAAACTCCAAAAACAATACAACAAAAAACAGATATTTTTTATGCTTGTCTCTGACAACCTTGAGAATGCAGAGCTAAATGGAGACTGTAGTGCTAAGTTCATCTTCTCTTCCCCGTCCTGATCCCACACTGCTTCAGTTGCATGGAGGTCAGGGGTGAGGCAGCTGATTTACTACACTCAAAGGACTTCCACTCCAAGCTGGTGTTAATCATGTTTAGAGTGTTGTCAGCCCTTTTTCACAAAGTATTATATTATATCTATTCCCAGTCTACGGGCAAAGACAAAGCACACCCTGCGCAGCTCGCCAAACCATCACAGGGCCAATACACACACACATCTATCTCTAAGACCTGGCCCAGACTCCATCAGAAGGAAGTGTTGAGGGTTGGAACGCCTTAGAGATAGGGTGTGGAGTTCGGAAATCTGGAGGAAGCTTGGGGTAGAGCTGCTGCTTCCCCACATTGAAAGGAGACAGTTGAGGTGGTACTGGCATCTGATTAGGTTGCCTCCTGGTCCTCTCCCTTTAGAGGTGTTTTCTGCATGTCCAACTGTGAGGAAACCCTGTGGTAGACCCAGAACTCACTTGAGGAATTGCATATCCCATCTGGCCTGGGAGTGCCTTGGGTTCCCTCAGGAGGAGCTATGGAATGCTGCTGAAGAGAGGGATGCCTGGGTTTTCCTCTTAGACCTGCTGCCTCCGAGACCCAACCTTCGATAAGCAGAAGAAAATGGATGGATGGATGGATGGATGGATGGATGGATGGATGGATGGATGGATGGATGCATGGATGGACAAAACATAAGAGCCCGGAGGAAACTCATGCAAGCACAGTGAGAACATGTCCTCTTTGTTGTGAAGCAGAATTGCTAACCATTATGCCACCAACCCCACCACTCACTTACTTTTCACTAGATCCTTTATATTACTTATGTCATTCACATAAACCTGCAAAATGACCTCAGTGCTTCATACCAGCTCTCCTATTAGTAATCATTCAGAACTGTTTCTGCCCCTGACTATCATGCCATGCTCATTGTCATGCTCCAGCTTCTGATTTGCCTTTCTACCTACATTTTCTTGAAATTTATGAATGCATCTGATAAGCGTTTTTCTCACAGTTAAGGAATTGACTTTAGATTCTCCAGGATGCTGAGTAAGCATTAACTCCCTCTCCTTATCTTTTAAGGTACCTGTATGATAAGACCAATGTTTTTACCATTGTTGTATCTCCTGCCTTATTCTTGCCAACTCCCACCCCTTTCTTTTTCATTTTCATGGACCTCTGCTTTTTAGCTAGCTTCACAGTATGTTCAGTGTTCTGAGGATTTGCTCGTTTATGATGGTATGTAACCCCCATCTGGGATCTTTGTTGTAAACCTTAGACCTCAGTTTTCAAAATCAGTAACAGTGCACTTGATTAATATCCACCATGAACAACATAAAAGAGTTTCATATTTATGGGGAGAAATAGAACAACACCGTAGTGATCTCTTGCGATGAGCAGTACTGGGATTCCAAGAAGCAAATAAGCACCTGTCAAACAAAATTGCTTTAAACAGTAATCTGTTTTTATTTAGTCATGTCAGGGTAAACCTATACTACACCTCTCTGAAACATTGAGACTTAATGCGAACATAACCTATAGCCAGGTGGCTATTGTAAAATAGCATCATGGCTATAGTAAAATCAGCATTACCCAGGGCATGGTGGCAAATTCATTTTTTTAAGTATTCTTTTAAATATGTTTGGTTGCAGAATGATTGCCAAAAAACCCACCAAGTGCCAGAAACTAGAATAAAATTACCTCATAAACCTCATAAATTTTAACCATCTAATATTGTCTTTCCACCTCAAAGGTTTGCATGTTCTCCCCATGCTTACATGGGTTTCCTCCGGATACTTCATTTTTCTTACAGTCCAAAGACATGTACATTAGGCTTATGTTTGGAAGTGGTTGCTTTAAATTGAACCCAGGTGGAGTGTGAGTAGTTGTGTGTGTCGACCTGCAATGGTCTGACGAGTTGTTCAGGGTGTACCCCGCCTTTGCCCCGTGCTGGCTGAGATAGGCTCCAGCCTTTCTGCAACCCCAGTAGGATTAGGCGGCTCAGCAAATGAACGAGTAAGTGAGTGATGATCTCCACAAACACAGCTGGATGTCCACGAAAAAATCCAAACAACGCAAAAGTCCCAGCTCACCTCATCCTTCATGGACCTTCCACTTCAAAGAAAACAAAAACGGAGGAGCTTCCTGAAGGATTGTAGGGAGACTCCTGGATCAGAAATATTTATAATGTACAGAAAAAGGAATTTCTGGACGTTATAAAAAATGCTCTTGACTATTAATTTCTGCAGGGTTTTTAAGTAATATGTGAGAGTCGTTTGACAGTTTTGTGTGAGTTGTAAATGTACAACATGCTCTCAACTTACAATAACAAGCTTACAAAAAGTAATCATCAGTCTTTCTTCTGACATTCAAACTTTGTGTTTGGTGTTCCTTAGCCTGAAGATAATGTTTGTGCTTAGCATACGTGTTTATACCAATAGTGCATACTTTCAATTTTCTCATCATAATCAATCAACATGCTGGGAAAATTAGTAATGTTTACTGATTACACTTCCTGTTGCTATACGTCCCATAGCAGCTTGCACAATGGAATCCTTTTTAAATTAATGTCTGCACTTTGAGCAGCTGTGGTAGGACCCAATGTAAACATTCATAATGCAAAACTAAGTTCTCTTTGCAACATTTGATGCGTTGTTTGATGATTTCTAAATATTTCAAAGGGAATTAATCAGTGACAAGCCTAAAAAGTTTAGTGCAATGCAAGCTTCTACTAAAGACTACTTTGAGAGTCTCTAGTAGAAGAGGTCTACTTTGAGAATGTCCCATGCATAAATGTCATTATAAATGCATTAATAAATGCTTTTAAGGTTTTTTTATTACATTTTTTTATTTTATTCTTGTGGAATAACACTAAAGGGCCAGCCCAGACAACAACAAACAACAAATCCCACATCCCAGACATTCCCAACCAACCATGAGATATAATATCTCCATCCAGTGGGGCATGTTCGATAAAGCTTAACCAGAATCCCTAAGAGACACCCAAACCACCTCAACTGGCTCTTTTTGATTCAGAAGAGCATCTCTACTCCCAGGTTCTTCTAAGTATAGGTTCATGATGAAGACCCAAAGATCTCCACCAAGAGCAAGGTCTCCCCCCTTCACCAGAAGTAGGCACCTCACACTTTCCATGAGAAAGAGCACCTCACAGTTTCCATGATGCTGCTAAAAAGACAATGTTTTTTATAAGATGTCTTGAAGAAGCAGATCTGTGAAGGAAAGAATGCTTTATAAAAATATTTTTAAAAATGAAAAAAGTTTGAAAAAAGGCGGGCATTGCATGTCATGGAGAGGGGCATGTGCATGTTTACGCCACTCCCTGGTTGGTGGTGGTCATGTGATAGGGAAGTCAATACGAAAAAATGGGGGGGGCAGGGTGGAATGTTCTGGAGAAAAGTGTTAAAAAATGTATATTATTCCAAGAGAGATAAAACTAGGATATTCATTTTATTCTCGCTCGGATTACTCTCTCTCCCTCTCCCTCTCTCTCGCTCTCTCTTAAAATTTTGTGATTTTTCACTGCTCAGTTCTGTGTCTGTGTTGATGGATAGTTTTCAAGATAGTTTTGTGCTCCCAGATTATGTGAGTGCTATATTTATGATCTCCAGATCATTGCACTCACTGATATTAACATACGGAATTAAGCAAATGGTTTCAGAAAGACATTGTGGCCGATTCCATTTTATTTTCTAATGACAACACTGTATTTTAAGGTTAATAGTGTAATCTTGGTGAGTAAATGGGCACCAATCAATCTATAACACTGATGACAATAATAAAAATGTTATAAGCAGGTTACTTTCACTAATGTTAGCTGGCTAGTTTGCTGCAGTGTTGGCTTATTTTTTGATTAGTTACTTCCTGTTGTTTGCTGTTCTTTGTGTTCAGGAATTTCAACCCAAAATAATGCATAAATATTCCAAAAAATAGAAGAGTACTAATAGCCTGTTACTGATAATGTACAATTAAATACGTTTGTTTTAACAAGAGTTACATGATCTAACAGCAAAAATGACATCTCAAAATACTTATATTCATCTTATCCATGTGAAATCCATATTCCCAGCCTCAGATATTGAGTTGTTTAAAAAGATTTGAGAAGTGCATGTTTATCAGATGTTGAATAGACAGAAAATGCCAATATGGATTTCAAGTATGTAGAAAAGATGACGGATGTGTTCATAGACAAGATGTCAAACTTATAGACCCAAAAGATTTGAGATAATGGTGGGCCCAGGTCAACATAAAACAAACAAGTAATAATGTCTTTTTATTGCCTAAATTAGGCCGAGCTCATGCGGTCCACTATGAGACATTCAGGAAGTCTCTTGCATTCCTAGTTGACGTTCTGAGAATTTTAAATATTACAACATATTTGCTCATTTTTCATAAATATCAGTCTCTGTTGTTACTGGGAGTAATCATGAATAGCTCAGCCATTTGTTGATCTATGCACCATGGAATGAGGTGGGAATACACCCTGGAATACAAGTCCATATCTTACACTACAGGAGAAGTGCATATGCATATTAATCCAAGGAAAGTTTAAAGCAATTTCAGTGCATTTGGAGCTAATATGGCATTGGACAGACGATTAAGAATGAGGAGAAACCTAAGGCATATTTATTGCACACAGCCGCCCCCTCAGCCAGTGGACTATATACTAGATTGCATGTCTTTGGACTGTACGAGGCAACCAAAATGCCCGAAGGAAACCATACGAGCACAGGGAGAACATGCAAACCACAAAACCTGGGACTTGAACCCTGGTTCTTCTTGCTGTGAGGCTGACATGCTAACCATTGTGCTACCATTCGGCCCCAAATTTAATAAATGCCCCTTAATAATGATTACTTTTATAATAACATTTTCCAACCTACAACCCTGACAGATAGACTGTGTAGTTGATGAATGAATCGACGCATGGCGGAATGGAGGGAGGGAAGGAGAACATTTTTCAAACTAGATACTATTTACACAAAAAAAAAACATATTCCTTTTCTATGACCCTGTAATTTGTGATCAAATTAACCCAGTAGAAACCCACACAAGCACAGAGGGCACTTACATTATTTTACATTTAATCAGTTAATTAGCAAACTACTTAAAGATTTTTTTTTACTTTTTAATACCTGAATACCTTTAAAAGTAGCAACAATATGTAATATTTTCATACATCTTCCTCACTTTATTATTCTGATAAGCATAATTTTTCAGTACTTTTCCCACCCTGATTGCAAAACTGCAGTTTGAAATGTTTTAAATGTAAGGTTGGTTTAAAACTAAACATACAATCAGCAACAATCACCAAGCAAGATTTTTTTTATTTATAAACAAGTGGCGCCATCTGCTGGCCTTATTTATTTATCATCACAGTTCCCACAAGAAAAGTTTGCCCACGTTCTCTTTTCGTCCAAAGATGTTCCGATTCCGGCCCAGTTGTCACTATAGCTAAAACTTAACATTGAGGGTTTTATTGAATATATGACATGACATGAGTTTAGGATGCAACACACCTTTGTTCCAAGTCTGCTGAGATGAGTTCCAGCAAATGAATGAATGAAGAATAATAATTGTTAGTGAAAGATAACTCAGCAGTTGATTCCTTAACAATGATTGGAACTTATTAGACACTTCCTTCTCTTTTTTTAATGCTTAAGAAATATAATTATATTTGCGTGGAGTGAACAATATAGGACGGATGTGGGTGGTTTCCTTTAGGTTATATAAATAAAAGAATGGGAAAAGTGAGGAATAATAGGATATTGTCTTATTATTCTTTTCCATCTGGTATTGAAACTGTTATTCCATTATTCTAACCTGCTCCTGCTGAAAAATGTAGCTGGGTCAGACAGCTGCCAAAACACAGGCCAAGCTGCTCAAATGAGAGGGAAATAGTGGGGGTTTTAATTAATGTTACTAATGCAACATAATAGACAGGTTGTTTTGAAGGAAATAAAAACAGTAAGGCAATTAGAAAACCTCAAGCACTTATTGATCAGTTTAGACTCCTGGGAAATAACTTGATGGTCTACTGCTCAGTTTGACCAACACGGCCTGTCTTTTAGAAGCTGGCAAACTGGTTAGTCCAAGCTGTGATTTTCAGCAGGTTCAGTATACTGCAATAGAAAATAATGAGGCTAAAAAAACGTTATTGTCACACCAGTATAGATCAAAATAGATTTATTACCGCCGCCAAGAAGGTGATGTCTTTGTCTGTGTTTGTTAGTCTGTTTGTTATCAACTTTATTATGAACGGATTTTCGTGTGTGTGTGTGTATATATATATATATATCCTGTAAGCTACATCTAACAGCTGCAAGAAAAAGAAAACAAAAAAAAATTTCAGGGGAAAAAAACATTCAGGATAAGGATTATATACACATACGTGTGTTATATGTCCTGATATAAGGATGAGTGGGTATTACTCTTTTGCCAAAATTATTTGAAGAAGTTGATCAAGATTAGTAGTCATCTAGTGGTACTAAACAAGTGGTGTAAAGAAATGAGAAGACGCAGAACAATGGGGTTGTGTCCCAGGAGGTTAAGTAAGTTGTGTGTGTGTGTGTGTGTGTGTGTGTGTGTGTGTGTGTGTGTGTGTGTGTGTGTGTGTGTGTGTGTGTGTGT
>JBCNYG010000002.1:15169222-15179363 GCA_039654305.1 Porochilus rendahli | reverse complement strand
TGTGTGTGTGTGTGTGTGTGTGTGTGTGTGTGTGTGTGTGTGTTGCCCTGCGATGGTCTGGTGAACTGTTCAGGGTGCCCCCCTCCTTCACCTAGTGTCAGCTGAGATAGGCTTTAGCCTCCCTGTGACCCTGATAAGATTAAGAGGTTCAGCAAATTGATTAAATGTTTTGTCAACATTCTGATGCACTAAATGAACTATAAATAAATAAATAAACAAACAAACAAACAAACAGTTCAAAGTGTTTTGTATTTATAAACTAAAATCTGTATCTCTGGAAAATCATCCTGGTACAAAAGAATGAAAGAAAATGCTGTTATCGGAAAATAATCAACAACTTTTAACCAGCGAGTTTAACCACTGAGGGTAATTGATGTGGTCAATCACAGCATCCTGTAGTCTGTTATTTCTGAGTATCAAACCTTTGCTATGGAAGAAAACAAACCTCACATTTAGATTGATGAGAGAAAAGTTTTTTTATTCTGGGATCAGACGAGGTGAATTCAGACTCAGACTCATTTTGACATGAACTTTATATTGTGATGTAATCAACAAACAGCAATGTAGTGTCTGAGACAGCCCACAGTACCCAGATCAAAACGCAAGATTTCTTGTGTATGTTATTGCCTAGTTTGACAATTCCTACTATAGGTTCCTTGGTAGCACATCCATCCATCCATCCATTCCTCCATTACCTGTAGCGCTGATTCAGCATGGTTGCACAGTGTATTAAAGAGCTTACACAGACACAGACACAAACATCAGGTAGTCGATCAAACGGTCCTGCGATGGTCTAGCGAGCTGTTCAGGGTGTACCCTGCCTTTAGCCAGTGTCTGCTGAGATAGGTTCCAGCCTCCTCATGACCTTGTAGAATAATACGGTTTGGCAAATAAGTGAGAGAGTGAGTTGACATGGACTGTAACCAGATTACCCAGAGGAAACATATGCAAGCAAAAGCGCTTGGGACAACATGCAAACTCCACACAGAAATATCCTTGGTCAAAATCCAAACCCCAAACCTTGCACATGTGAGGTGACAGTGCTAACCACTGAGACACCATGAGCATAAATAAATTTGCACAAATAAATATGATTATGAATTTTTACCCTCCATTAAACTTTAGACCACACAGAAATGTGAATGATGATTGGTCAGGGGGGTCAGGCTGGGAGTGTTTCCAGTTTACGGCATAATGATAATCGAATCTAACATGGTGATCAGCACGAAAGATTAAAAGATCATGTAGGCCGATACAATAATACAGAGCCCCGGCACACGTGATTATCACGTGGGAACAAATCTTGTGTGTAAAGATAGTGATCTTGTTCCCAGAAGATAATAACTTGTACGGAGAAAAGCCCGTATTTTATTGCTCAGCCTGGATTGTCGCGGGACGGCTCAGTGGTCGAGGCTGTGGATCGGCGATCCGAAGGTCATTCACGCCCCGGTACTACCGAGCCGCCGCTGTTGGGCCCTTGAGCGAGGCCCTTAACCCTTAATTGCCCAGGTGTATATAAATCAATGCAGGTGGCTCTGGATAAGGGCGTAAATGTAAATTTAACTGAAAACATGTCAGGTGTGAGCGTGGTCACGACGCGTGATCTGAGAATTTCCAGTTCTCGATTCACATCCACCGGTTTTGGGATCCATTCCGGTCTTTCCTGGCACCCGAGTCCACCGTACCGCGGTGTGAGTGAGTGAGTGAGTGAGTGAGTGGAGTAGGAGAGAAATCGAGCCTTGTTTACAGCACTGGAGCTGCGACCGCACGAGCTACACTTCACTACACCACACGCGCTTATCGGAGCTCACATCCAGGATGGAGATAATAGCTGGATCAGTGATAAACAGACTGTAGTTGTGTCACCTGTTCTTTATTCGTCCCTCAGTGCGTGGGAATAAACACGGCGCTCATTACTAGCGTTTCTTGCTAACGAAGCGGAGCGACCGAGTGAAAATCTCAGACTCGAGGAGACGGACTGAAAACGCAAGGAGGAGAGGAGAGGAGAGGAGAGGAGAGACGAGACGCCGCGGCGGAGGAGGAGATATTTCTACACCGTTTTCACGCCTGCTTCGGATTATATATACGTTCTTGCATCTCCCCAGCCAGTGCCAGTTTCATTCCCAAGTTATAAAAGTTGCCATCTGAGGAAAATTAATCTCCCCGCTTGCATGAGCCACCCTCCACACGTCCAGCGTCTCAGCCAGCTAGTTAGCCGTTAGCTCGCCGTGCGCGAGGCTTTTTCTCCCGCCGTCGGACCGGCTAAAGGAGGCTAGCTCGGCTCAGCCAGCCCCGCAAAAGAAATGGAGTCCGGACGTGGGCTCTCAAATTCATTCGTCAGTTTGTGCGGGAATTCGGAAATACGTCGGCTAGCATCTTTCAGGGCTAGTAAAACGAGGTCGAGTATCAGTAACTAAGCTAGCTCAGCGACCAAACTCCATGCTGGAGTCAAAGGCGAGCTAAACCTGCTAAGCTAACTGGTCTTCCAGAGAAATTCCTACACGGGCTACTACCAGGCTACACAGCCAAGCTAGCGACACTGTGAGCTACACAGAGAGAGAAAGAAAGAAAGCTGTTTTCCGTTAGCGAGTTTCATTTTTTTTGGACAAACAGCTGAAAGCAAGAACAAAAAAATGTAAATAGAAAAACAAAACCCAACAGTTTTTTGTTATAAAGGAAAAGATTACAGATAATTCGAGTCGGCTGGCTATTTTTAGGTGTCAGTTTTTTTCCCCTTTAGTTACTGTTCCCCTCCAGTGTTTACAGGAATGAGGTGTTGGACATCCAGGACTCATTTGTCCTTATTTTGTGCTGTGCTGCTGCTGTCCCTCTCAGTTCACTGCCAGTGGTCCTCAAATGATGGAAGTAAGTCAATATGAAACAGTTTGGTTCTCGTCCCTAGCAGCGTGCTGATGTTTACATTCACACTCCTGAACAGAGCCAGGTGTTTGGGACAAAGCTTTTTCTTCCCTTTTGAGAAGTTTATTCAGTTCCTCTCAAATCTTTCTTTATAGACCCGTGGACCTGATGTCCATGCCAGAGACATGAGTGTTGATGTTAAGTAGAAAATTACCTAAACGAACCTGTTTGTACAAAACTGTTTCCTACCCTCGGGATTTTATGCAAAAACAAAGAATTAGAACAAGAACATTGGTGTGTTGAAATCTGTATGTAGCTGTGTCTGGTTTAGTAACTTGTGTTGGTTAGAAAACAGCCTAACTAGGAAAAATGAGACAGTTTAGGGAAAACCATTTTGTTGTCTAAGAGGATTCTGAACACACACACACAGGTGGAGAGAGAGAGAGATAGATAGATAGGTAGCTTATATTAATAAATACATATGACTAAAACTTTAGGTACATGGAAATTGTTGTCAAAAACTGTCTAATTGTAAAAATCATTTGGTAGAAAATCGTTGAATTTTATACAAAAAAAAAGCAAGAAAACAAAATCTGTATAATTTATTTAAGGAAAATTGCATGCATTTCAGGTTTGATAATATATCTAGTTAAACAAAACACAAAAAATATAATTAACAATATATTTATGCTGCGTATCACAGTCGATTTTAATTTTCTATTTTTAATTTTACTATTTTCAAAAGCTAAGTTAAATTTCTTGAGAAATACTATTCCCTTTACTGGGAGAATCTTATGCAAAAAGAGAGAAAATGTAAGTGTAAATTCTTCAGGAATTCTATGGGGAAAATAATTGCTTTCCTTACAGGATTTCTTGCAAAAGAGCCTGAAAGTTTCCACATCTAAATTTTTTATATACTGATGTAACAGTGCCCACAGGTTAACACAGAAGAAAAAGCTCTGCTGAGTGTTTTCAGCTTGCTTGCTCAAGTAACAATAAGTATGAAATGAAAATCTAGGTATTACCTATAGTAGAAATATGTCCAGTACGCCATAGGTCACAGGCATTATATATGGAGCAGAAGATTAATCGAATTCCACAAAATTTCTTACACAAGGTGTCATCACATGGTAATGTTTTAAAGAACTGTAAAACATTACCTGGTGCCATGCTACATCTAAGGTGCTTTGTGAAGTGTCACAGCATAGTGGGTATTGAGTCGGAATTTATTAAATACTTTACGTTTTTCACGATCTTTTCCAAAGTTGCATGCTTTAAAGGCTTAAAATTCCAGGCAGGCTTTTGTTATTTACTGCAAAATTTGCAACATATGTTAGAAAATGTGATGTTATTTTAAAACTTGGGATGTCAGCTACAAAATAGTACCAGTAACTCGTAAGTAATTATTTCCAACTTAATATGCACTAGGCTTTGATGGGTCAGGTATGTCATATAAGTAGTAGCAAGTTCGCTCTGTAAACCAGTGCAGGTATACATGAAAACCTGGGTGTTTTAAAACACGGTTTTCTGAATAAAAGATTCACTGAAGTTTACGTTCGACCAAATTTAATGAATAGTTTTTAATTTTCATTTTTATTGTTTTCATTTCTGTGGTTTCTTTCACAACCATCTTAAACGCACTGATTATAAATAGATATAAAATCAAATAGAACTTTTCTTGTAGATTCTACAGTTTCTGTTTTAAACAGTTGTTGGATAATGTTAATTAGAAAACTAATGTTTCCTACGAAAAAAACATTTAACTAACTGTCTGGAGAAAATTGTTGCCTTGGAAGAATTTGTGCATGCAAAATGTGTGTCTATAAATTCTTTGTAGGTGGTTTAACACTTGTTCAGCTTTTGAAACAGAAGGCTATATGTGGTAAGAGAAATGAGACGTTGTTTCCTCTGAATCACGTCACGCAGCGTCCTTTAAGGGGCAGGTTATTTGTAGACTAGTGTGCAGTTCTTCCAGGAATTTTATCAATTATTGCTCCTCAGTCCTCGCTCTTTGGATGGTAAAGTGAAGATGGAGGAAATGACAAATAAGGGCTTTGAGAAGCACCCACTGAGGCTTCAACTGGAGGCAGTTTGAAGTTTTGTTAAAAGAGAAAGGTTTCGAATGGTCCTTGTTGCCCCACTGCTTTGTCCTGACCAATTGCTTTCCCCATCTCAAAGGCACTCTTGATTTTGGACAGAATACTGTAAACCAAAGCTGCTTTTTTTCTTTTCTTTTTTTCAAAGTTGTGCTTTACTCTTCTGGACTTTTTCAATGTTTTGTTTATCTCAGAATTGGGACATTTTCAGATGATACAGTGTAGGTCTTTCTCAGGACAGGCTGCATTTAAGTCATTACATCTAGTGACATTTTGTCACCTTTTGGGTTAAACAGATGCCCTGCAATAACTTAACTGTCTGCGAAATGGCATCAGTTGAAAAGTCAGAATTGTTTATCTGTAAGGATTACTGGGTTTATGCACAACTGACTACAAACTATTCATATGTTTTGAAATGTTGTCAAAGTACGTTTACTCTCTCTGAGGTTCCTAGTCTTCAGACATGTAACTTATTTTATTTATTTATTTATTTCCACTGTAGATCAATTCTGATTGTTCAGAAACTTTTCTTCTATAATGGCAGCTCGGATAGCAGTTTTGTCTGTATGGTGACTCAGTTTTATTTATCAATACTAATTGGTTATCTGTGTAGGTTTCTATAGTACCCAGCTCACTTAAACATGCATATCAGGTGCTTTTGAGTATTTGGGAGGGGTCTGCGATGTCAGTTCTTCAGAGTTTGAGGTCAAGTGGGATGTTTTCAGATGGGTTCAGCTTTGTGAATTTCTTGGTAGCATGGTTTTTGTTTTGTTCACTTAAATTATTCAAGCAAGTTTTCTCTTAACAAAACACAGAACAACAGCAAACACATTTCTTGAACTGGGTTTAGAACTGGAATTGTTCCCTGACTGCTGCTCAGTAACTTCTCACTGCAGCTTCTCCTTGAGGATCAGTGAAATATCAACCCAAGTAATCGATGTTAAAAGAAGAACCTTTTAAGAAAATGTCTTGTATACCTGAAGACTTTTAATTTGAAGTCAGACTTGCTTCCACCTTTCACAGAGCTGCACACGGCCTCTATATGAGATGCTCATATAAGTTTGTCGTACTACTACCTTTAGTAGCCACGGACAAACTCCAACGGACAGTGGTTTGTGCTATGTTGAACTTTGCATAACCAAACCATTTCCAAATTACAGAGGAGGAGCTGCGAGTTCACGAGATGAGCTCTTCACTTTTTGACGCATGTGCTGCCACATTGTGCTGCTTTTGTTGGTATTCAGTGTGCGGGGATAGAAAGCAGTTTGACATCTACGGAGCCCATACACCCATCCATCCATACGCCCATCCATCTTTTGCCCAGTTTTTTTTTTTTTTGGGCAGCAGGTAGCAGAGCTTATCCAGGAACAATAGGCAGGAAACAACTCTGGGCATGGTGCCAGTCCAGTGCAGAATTTATGGAGTAACCGAAAAAGAAAAACTTTGGTCTGTATTAATTATCCAGTAAATCTTAATTTTTCATTTTGCACATCGTCCTAAACCCAAAATTTTAATTAAATGATAAAATCAATTTATTACCAGCGCTAACTTTGAGCTATTATAAAAGTGGTCTGTAGCTGCTACAACACAAGCGATTACTTACTTTTTTCATAGATGTTCCTGACGATTGTACAGGTAACTGTAAACAGATAAGGATGCTCTGTCATTTTACTTCTTACACTTCTGGGTGGTATTGGTTTAACATGCAGCTTTATTCTTCGTTTAATTCGGAGCAAAATTTTGCCATTTAGTTCATCTACTGACCTTTCAGCCACTGTCAGACTCTTAACCTTCGTCTGCTCGGCTGTGTGTTTGGACTGCACTGTTACTCGCAAGCCAGTTTGGATAAAACCGTCAGCCAGCTGAATAGACAGAGAGGTATGGAAATGTCAAAATATATCAATGTAGGCCTGCCTTGTGCGTCTTTTGGCATTGCTAATTGGCTCACGCCCTTTTAGTTGTCATCAGCCTAAATTTGTGCATTAGCTCGAGTAAATAAAGGGAAGGCTGTTTACAGCAGTTTTTCAGCTTTCACATTCAATAGATTTTCGAAAGGCACTGAAAGGTAATATGAGCATTAAGCAGCCATTGTTACTCGAAGACAGAAGGAAAGGACGTAACTTTTCAAATCAATCCTGTTTGTGTGTGTGTGTGTGTGTGTGTGTATGCGCGTGTGCTCTCACACCACACAGCCATGATGTCTGTTTTGAATCAATATCTTGGTCAGTACCTGGGGGGCAGTTTTGTTTTTCCCTTCATGTTTCACCACCGCAAAATTTCCATGTTTCCAAGTAAACTGCAAACAAACCTCCCTGATTCATCCAATTCATCAAGGAGGAAAAAAAAGTGCTGTTTTAAAATAGAACATGTAAAAACACCATGCCTAGCAAAACAGAGTTGGTTCTGTTGATTGGAAGAGTGAGGAGTTTGTGGAGCATGTGTAATTGGGTTTTAGTGTTAACCCCAGCGGTCACAGGTCTGAGAGGCAGCCGAGCTTCTCCGTCAAAGCCCTGTGTATAACCCACCTTTTGGTGCAGGACTGAGAAAAGCTTTCTCGTGTGGCCGAAATTCTGCGTTTATCAACTGCTTATTGTTCGGTGCAGATCTGTTGGTCTCATATTCTTCTTCTTCTTCTTCTTCTTCTTCTTTTTTTTTTTTACCAGCCTCATCCCGGTCTACTTAAATTTCTTCCGAATGATCTTCAGCCGTTGTCACTTTAAGACGTGTAAACATTTGGTGTTCCGTTCACTGCCACCTCGGTGGGTTAGCCATAAGGCAATGCCAGACATCCCAGTGCATGATTAGTATTTGAACCCTGTGACCTTTTATCCAGTTTTTCATCTTCATTTTCATCAGTTGTTTAGTTCCACAGCTGACCAAAGCCACTGCTTTTCCCAGACCCATTCACCTCATTTCCTTTTTATTAGAGCTAATATTCGATAGTTTTATTCTTCCTCGGACACTCAGTAGTTTCTCTACTTGGTGAGTTTGATCGGTTTTGCTCTGCTTTTAGAAATTTGCTTTATTTCACCACTCTTTTGTGGTTAACCTAGTAGGGGGGGGGCAGAAAACACTCGAGTGCAGGATAAGCCCTCAAACCAGCCTCATCATGTATTTCTTTCTAGAAATCATGTGGAATCATAGTTATGCATGGGTTGTAGATTAAATGATGCTACCTGAATTAAATGGTTGCGTGATCACTATCTAAGGCCATTAATGCTTTTGTGGCTGTCATTGTTAAAAGGAAATGATAAGGTCTATTACATCACAGAGCCGTCCGCAGTGTTTCCTGTTCTTCTCTTTATGAAGTTTGACTCCCGGATACACTTTGTATGTGTTTGCTCTGGTACTACACTCAATCTGAATAGCTAGATCAATGATTGAGCCAGTATCCTCTTGTCTATAAAAGCTAACACCAGCAGGCCAGCACAGGAGGGTTATCAAATGTAAACAAGAGATCTGGAGTTCAGTCAAAGTGATAAAGCTGGCTGTGTTTGTATTGTGGTGTGAAATAAAGAATGTGTAAAGTGACTGGGCAGCTTGATGTACTAACAGAGCGACGCCTCCTTTTGCTTTAAACAATTGCTTCTGTTAGTTCTTAGTTTGTGGCGAGGTTTTATAGATATTTTGTGAAGCTTTGTTTGCTGAAGTTGACTCTGAAAAGGGTTCATACAAAAAAGGATTATTGCTTATTATGTAAATATATCAGGGAGTATTATTCATGAATACACTTTGTGTAAGCAACCAAGCATGGCATGCAAAGAACAACAAAAGCAACATTTTTGGAAGGCCGGCCAAAAAGTTACCCAACAGGCATGTTTTTTATCTGCCAAAATGAAACAGTTCTGGTATAATTCTCATCTATTAGCAATATCCTACATACAGAATTGTCCGTATTGAGTAAATGACAAGTTTAATTTCAGTAAAAATCAATTATAAGGCTCAAGTAAATTTGCATACAATTTATTTTAGCTGCATACAACACTGAATCAAACGACTCAGGCCAAGCTTTAAAGACTACTCAGCCTCAAAGTTAGCCTCAAAGTTCATAATGAGCGATCAATTCTAGAGCAGCACCTAACTGCTCTCCGGGCAGCCTACTCCTCTGAGTGTGTCTGCTCACTTTGGATGGGTTAAATGGAGAGGCAGTAATTTTTGTTTTAATACAGAATATATATATTTATATATATAAAAAAAAAGAACTATTTTGAACCTTCGAACACTGCAGTGCCTGGTAGTGTCCAAGTACTTCCTTGTCATGGCTCACCCGCATCCTTTTTGAGCCACATTAAAGTAAATTCCAATTCTCCTTTCATGTAGATGGTCAGCACAGCTTTATTTCATCAGCATCACGCTCTGTGACTTGATGGGATGTTGATGGGATGTGTTGTCTGTGCATAAAGTTGTAATGCTTTTGAGTGCAGGGGGATCGACTTGGGAAATTGTGTATGTGTACTCATACACATGCTATATCGATCTCTCTCTCTCTCTCTCTCTCTCTCTCTCTCTATTTTATATGTATGTGTATGAGTGCGTATATATATATATGTATGTACATATATGTAAACTGTACTACACACATTTATATAAAGTTGAGGTGTTTACGTGCACTTTTAAAGAACACGGACATTGTGGCTGTTTTGAGGTGATTGATTGGAGCACTTACATCTTTGTCACAAAAAAGATTCTTAAGTTTAGTTCTTTTATGAATTTATCATCTTATAAAAATGAGACCAAAAAACTGATGGGTCAAAAATATACATACAGCAATTCTAATATTTGCTTACATGTCCCTTGGCCATTTTCACTGAGATTAGACACTTTTGGTAGCTATCAACAAGCTTCTGGCAAGCCTCCGGTTTAATCTTTGATCATTACTCTTGACCAAATTGATGCAGTTCAACTAAATTTGTTGACTTTCTGGCATAGACTTGTGTCTTCAGCAATGACCAAAGTTCCCAATGGTGTTCAAGTCAGGACTTTTTAACATTGACGGAGGAATATTCAAATTGTCGGCTATTTGTTGCTGGCTGGTGCCACCCTCTTACTGGCCCACAGTTCAACCTCTCTGAAAATCTGACAATTCTTGAGTTCCTGGAGGCATGCTTACAGAACTTTTAGCACAGCTTTGTGTACCTTTATACAGCAGTCTGTCTAATGTTTATTAAAAAAAAAAAATTAATTAT
>JBCNYG010000002.1:15127204-15148819 GCA_039654305.1 Porochilus rendahli | reverse complement strand
ACACAGAAACGCCCGAGCTGGGAATCGAACCCAGGACCTTCTTGCTGTGAGGCGGACGTGCTAACCACTACGCCAACTTGCCCCCCAGGCAGGTTTCAGTGAAATAACAAAGTTACTCCTTATTGAGCAACTAGAGTTTTTTTATTTGCAAACATTTTTATGGTCAGATTTATATGGTTAGATTTTTACGTTACTTTAACATGCAAACTTGAGTTTGGGATGAAGGGGGAAAACAGTCGCCTCAGCGAAGGGCTCGGTGATGTGGCCTAAAAATAAAATCTCAGTTTTTTCCATATTGAACCTGATTTACGATTCTGATTTCATTCCCCCAACACACACGTTCACTGACCTTTCGCGTGGCACCAACTGACGTATATTAGACTGGATAAAAAAAAAATTCCCGGTTTCTCATCAGTGCCCACACCTGGAAATTGGTGCTGCATCAATTTTTTTCTTCAATATTTTTATTTATTTATTTTAAATTTTTTCCACTAAGACAACATAAAATGGACACAGGAAGTAATTCTGTGTTAGATGGTGTGGTTGTGAGATTGTGTATTGTATAGCTTCAGTCACTTTACCTGCGTTTAGTTTAAAAACTTTTGGGCTTCGGCAGTCACCTCATTTCTCTATTTAAAAAAAACAAACAAACAAATGCTTTTTTTTTATGTCACATGCAGCAGCAGTGGGTATGCTGGGGTGGTCATGGAAACATGGAATTTTGTTCTAAACAAAGAGAAAGAACCCTGAAGTCATGGGGAATCTGATCATTATATGCTCTCCAGCACCTGGTCAAACCGTTTCGATTGGATGGAGCGAATCCTGCTTTTGCACGTGACTCGCTTGCTAAATATCACCGTGGCGTCAGTGCACTACTGAAAAGCTGCTTTGATTGAATCGAGGAAAGGGAAAAGATAGTCTTTCACCTGAGAGTGAAACAATCAATGAAGCGTTGAATAGCACGGAGTGGTGTCCTCATACGACCTCTTCTTTCATGGCTTGTGTCCAGACTGCAGAATTGGCTACATTTGGCTCAGTGGGTTTTTCCTTAACTTGTTTTCTGCACGCCGTTTGATGAAGTTATCTGGTAAACTGCTGTGTATTAGTCACGCTTTTATCTTTTAGTGCTTGTACTGCGGCCCTTTGAAATGCTCGTCTTTGTCCTGAGCCGACTGCACTCAGGGCCTTAATTAAGCTTTTATTTCTCATAAACTTTAACCCCAGTCTGTATTTAATGTGTGAGAAGGTTCCTTTTGATCTCGTTGTGCTGTTTCAGATATGGCTAAGGGAATGTGAATAAACAAGTAAAAATGCTCTTTAGCTTTGGGGTTTGTTCCTTCACCAAATAGTCCCCTGCATGCAAAACATCAGATGCTGTTTAACACACAACCCAGGTTTATTTGCCTTAGAGACCTTTACAGACTGTTATTTATAATTATTAGTTGACATTTGGCTTCATGGCTTAATTATACTGTGTGTTCACAGTATTAGACCAAACCCCCAGAAGTGAACTAAAGCTTGCCTGCTTTCAATTTTACAGGAGACCCGAGCAAACATATTTCCTTTAAAATTTTAAAGGTTGTGATGGTCCAGTCTCACGCTTAGTTATTGTCCTCCTGTACCTGCCAAGGTCTGCCCAAAAGGAGCATCTGAAAACCATCAAAACATTGAAAACCCTTTTCGTCTACAGGCGTACATTAGGCTCATGTTTGTTATTTCACATTTACTCTCTCGTTGCTATGCTAAAGTTACAGGTGCTAAAGTTCCCAGGACCTGCTCTGGCAGTGAGATGTCTGGCCTCACTGACGTGGTGCAGAGGACCCGAAGAGAATTGGCACGGTTCTGCATACCGTTTTGAGGAGTGATGGCATGAGTCGGATGGTTTTGTCTTTCCTATGCTTTTAACCCCGATAGAGTTTGGTGTAAAACTCTGGAACGCTGAACTGTGTGATAGTCTGTAGCTCCATAAACAGTATCAGGGCACGGGGAAGGAAACCAAACTCGAAAGATCAAGGTGAGGTACTTATTTAACGGTCACATGCTGGGTGCTGGACAGACATAGCCAATCAAAAGGAGCACACTTTCTCATTGCAGAGGTAGGATACCTAGATATACCTAGATAGCTAACACTTTAATGCAGTTGTATTTGTTATATTGAAGAGAAATGATTTATGGAGTTGGCAGGTTTGCAATGTGGAAAGGTGGTGAAGTGGTAAGGTCTGTCACATTACAGCACAGCCACCACCAACCAGGGATGGAAAGAGCTTCCCTCCAAGAAACGCGATGCTTCCACCCGATTCTTTATGAACTGCAGTGCATGCATGTTCAGCCTAACACTGTTGGAGGGGAAGTGAAAGCGTGTATGTGCAAGTCCACCAATGCCTATGATTGAACTCAACCAATTAGCTCCCATGATCTCCTGGCAACGGCTGGCTGTGTGCAGCGACCTGGATTTGAGCTCACGGCCTCGAGGATGAGGTCACATGCTTTGTCAACGTGCCATAGCCGACTGTGTTTGCGTGTTGTCCTTGCTTGGGTTTCTTCCAAGTTCTCTGGTTTCCTCCCACTGACCACAGACATGGAGATTAGGCCAGATGAGAACTCAGCAGGGTGTGTGTGTGTGTGTATTGTTGCTGTATTGGCGGGAGGGCAGGTGGCGTGACCAAGTTTGTCCGGCCCATTGCTTGGCTCACGCACACGACAGCTTTCTGAACTTTTGCATAGGCACTTCCTATGACCTAAACCTGTGCTTAGGGTGGCTAATGAAATGTTGATTGACCAAAACTGTTCGTATGGGGGATGGCTTTTGTCCTCCGTGCACAGGTGTCCAGGCTGATGGGCCACAGCATTTTGTAGAATGGCTTTATTTCCCTCTACCCCTGATGATTTGCTGTTGTGCTTCTGCAGTACATGTTGCTGCTGCTGTTTGTTGGTTTTTATTTTGTGATTTTTCGTTTTATGATCTGCTTTGCACTTGGGGGCTTCTGTATGAAAGGTGGAAGGTCACAGGGCAGGCCAGGCCTCTTGTATTCAAAGCTGGTCTAATGGAGAATGAGATTTGGAAAGGACAGTGTGAGAAATCAATAGCGTGTACAGAACTAGAAGTTCTCCCTGCCTTTCAGATGGTGAGGAGGTGGAGAGAAGCACGGCACAGTTTACACAAAACAGAGTGATTAACACAAATGCACCATTTTACTACACAACCAGAGGCCGCCGAAAGAAAGAAATGAAGTGGTGAGTGGCAGTGCTTTAAGCCCTGCCCCAAGCTTTGGGGAAACGTTTCTATTTTGACTGTTTAGTGTTCCAGCAGTTATGAATTGTCATTGCCAGTAAACCCGTTTCATTCTGCAGATGTGGTCAGAGGGAAAGGTCACCAAGGGAAACTCGGCAAAATCACAATTGTTCCGTTAGCATTATACAAGTGTATTATGTAAGTACAGTCCTGGGAGTTGGGACCTAATAGAAATAAACTAAATCCTTCCAAATGCCTTAGTGTTTGACCACACTGTAGAAAAACAGGTTCCTTACAAAGTTGCTGAAGCTCAGGAAATGGCTTGTGTCAAGAAAATGTCATTAGAAATCTTGCCCATTTTGTTGTCCTTATCCCTTTTTCATTCATCACCTCCCCCTCCATTCCTTCTCATAGTTCACATTTCCTATTGGATTAACAAGCTCTTGCTTCCAAGTTCAAACTCAAAATCACTTAAGGCTTAACAAAGAACTTGACACCATCAGGATAGGTGTATGGATGGATGCACATAGATATTGACATTGATGAATAGACACAGATGTATAATATATAGATAGATGAACAGTCAGGCAGATGGACGGCTGAATGTACGCACGAATGGATGAATTGACAGACAGATGTATGGATGGATGGACAGATAGAAGGACGAACGAACAGATGGATGGATGTCCACATAGAGAGCAAAATGGACAGGGAGGCAGAGAGGTACATAGATAGATATTGATCTGTATGATGCTCAAATGGGCACTAGAATCACCAGTAGTATTGGAATGATCTGATTGGTGTGTTTATGCGTAAAAGAATGACCAATAGTATTGATATGATCTTATTGGTGTGTTCACACCTTCATCTGCTCTGATCAGGGCTGCTATAATTGAAATGCTATATTTATTTATATTTTGTGGCAGTAGAACTAATGAAGTTTACTGGAAAACTGCAGGTAGAATGTGTCTCCTTGGACGAGCAGATTCAGTTCTAATCTATAGCTGATCGATAGTCTGATTCCTAATACAGAACAACTAAGAACTGGCTCTAACTAGTTTTTTGTTGAGGACACAAACATAGCAATTATAGCAATGTCAATTACCAGAATCATTCCAAATGCAGCCAATCAGGTGCCTGTGCACCACAGCTTTCTTGTGTTACCACAGATTTCTTCCACCTTGTTCTGGAGCGACTGTTAGGAGGCGAATTCCATTAAATCGGCTCACTAGGCCCTGTTCATTCTCTGACAGTAAGTCTGAAAACACTCACATTTCATTTATTCACAACAGGATCGTTTTAATTGTGTAGACGTTCTTATCATCTGTGACCCAGTGCTTAACCATCACTAACTGTACTCCCTGCTGTACCCCGTCCCAGACGTTTCACACTTTCCCATGAGAATAGCGCCTATTAAAAATAACTAGATTTTGTTGCTTTATAGACATCAATAAAGCTGTGTTTTAAGCATTTTATTCGATGTGACCTCACATATGAGGTAAACCAGTCCCTGGAGAAAAAGATCGACAGATTTAAGAGGCTAGCAGGCAAGGATCAGGAAGCGTGCTTTACTACTGTTTACACTTGGCACGGTGAGGTCAGTCAAGTAAACCCACCGCACCCCACACACATTGACACTCACACTCCTTTTCGAGCTATAATAGAGAGGAGTACTCTATACTTCTCAGATCCTGTGGTGACACCCTGACTGCTCAGTTTTCCCTGCTGGCTAATACCTTGCACAGATTTATAGTTAGTGTTCAGAGTGTAATTATCAGCACGAGGTTTCTTTGTGTCTTTATTAAAACCCGTCTGAAGACAGAGCCCCTGGGGACACGCTTTCCATCAAGTAAAGCTTCCTTTGATGTCCTTCAAGGGAGCAAAAGCTCATTTTTTTCGAACTTTACCTGGATCTGTGAGGATGTTGCTTATTTTCTGGCACCAGAAAGCATATTCCATGTGCAGTGGTGTTGAGTCTGCCTGTTTGTATGATTTGTGTGGTTGCTCCCAGGTGACAGTGACATTAAGACTGTGGTAAAGTAATGGTAATGTGTTGTGTTCAGTTGCATTTTTACCATCTTTAAAAAAAAAAAAGAGAGAGAAATTCCCAGATTTCTGCAACCCTAGTATTGTTCCTTGTACTTTCGCTAAGATTGGACTAATCAGAAATTCATGTGCTGCCCAGTTGGTATACAACGAAGCAAAAAAGTAGCAACAAGCACAACTGAACTCCAGAGTATAGCTATCTAATTATGCATGTTAATACAGACTGTGGAAAGTTAGAGAGTGTGAATTCCTGGGAAAGGTGATCTTTGCACCTCTCTTTAAACCTTTAAACAGATTCCGTTTTATTTCATATTAGAGTTGTTTTTTGTTTTTTTAACTAATTCCTTACAGATCTTGTAATTCTTGAGTTTGTGCTGTGTATATGTGCAAGTGTCTCATTTATCAAAGGGTTTTTCATTTGTCCCCAGGCATGGGGCATTCGTACAACAAAATGCAACTTATCGCCAAATAGGGTTAACAAAAGAAAACCATTCCCTTTAAGCCTACTCGTGGTCAACTGATGAACAACATGGAGCATGTCGAAAGGTCTAAGCAGATAAAGTTTTGGAAAATGAATCATGATGTTCTTTGGCTTTTTACCACTAGAAGTTGGATGAGAGGGTCGAAGATTTAACTGATTGATGGATTAATGTTGATAGTTTTACTGGTCCAGTTACATTTACAAACTTGTGATGGTATTAGACAAGTCCCTTGTCGTTGTTGTTGTTCAAGCTGCCATTTTTACCTTCGGCCTAAAGTTCTATGGAGGTATTGTAATCACTGGCTTTTTGTCAGGTTTTATGTGAACAAAATCCTCACCACACCCAAGCACAGATTTTCAAAAAACTTGGTGTGGACACTACGCTGCCAGAGTCTAAGAGATTTGATTTTGGAATGTCAAGGTCAGTGCAAGGTCACAAAGTTTTGGAAATAGACAGTTCTGATAGACATGCTGTGAGGTTGGAAAACCATATATTGACTTTCAAATGACAGTTAGCTTTGACCTTGAGTGACCTTGAATGGTGAACATGAAGGTCACAGGATTTTAAGACAGCACATATGCCATTACTATAGAACGCTTGTAAGGACCCAAATATCGACTTTTAAATGAGACGCTTTTCTTTGATCTTGAGTGACCTTAAAAGGGCAAACCTCATTGGTCCTGCTTGCTTCAGTATCCACGCTGGATAACTCTGAGTGCACCTCTAGGTGGAATTGTTATGTACAGAAGTGTGAGCATGTAAGACATGCCGCTCGTCAGTTCAGAGTTGATTGGGAAATGTCAGCCCTGTCTCCAGTGTCTTGTTGTAAAGTGCCTGTGGCTAAAAATCCTACAACAGAGATCGGGTACAGTCGTAAAGGCAAACGAAATCGACAGATGAGTCACTCAGCACCAAGGGTACTGCGCTCTTGGAAAAACATGTTCCTCCCTACATTAAAGCTGAGTACTGAATTGTGAAGTGCTGTGTAACTGCAGTCTTCTTTTACCTTTCTATTTCATCTGAGCTGCCTGTTATGACCAATGAAATCAGTCATTTACTGGGTTTACCTGCAGCTACACATATCTACCACAGGGGTTTCAGTAAACGTGATCAGGAGTGTGTAGAAATGTGCTTATAATACAGACTTGATAAATTAATTTCTAGGCACAGATACAGTCGACGGATGCAAACTTGAATAAGAAGCTAACGTCCGTATGCATTTCAGAACACACTTTCACACACCCTGCCCAAACATCTCTCCTCCTACCCCACCATAATTAGCAGCTAAAATATTTCTGCTTTAATGTGAAAGCCATGGTGTTTTCCATCACAGTGCAGGAATGAATCAGTCCTATACAAGGTGATTCACTAATCTTAACGTTGACTGTTTGTTTAAGCCTGTGGGCTTGGCTGCTTTCTAAGGGAATAGGGGGACACTCTTTTACAGGACAAGTGAGGGGAATGGGGAAAAACACAGCGCAGCAGTCTTTCCGCTCTCCACTTTATTCATAAGTCCCACGTCAGCCACTGAAGGAAGGTGGGAGCCATTTTATGAATGAGGGAGTGAGGGGGGGTAGTGAGGATGAGTGTGTGGTAGTGGGCACGGAGTTGCAGTTCCCAGCCGTGCGCCGTAGTGACGCTCTGTTTTGCAGCGCAGACTCGGCTTGTTATGACTCCACACCCTGAATCCAGTCTCGGCGCCAGTCAAGGACAGACGAGGCGCTGTCCACAGTCTATTCATCTACATTTGTTTATGAACAAATTATCCAAAATGTGTGCTTGTCTAGGTCTTAATATCCATGTTGCCATACCACGAAACAGGTCTCGGCAAAATAGCATCAGTTACAAGTTGAAGTCTGTGAATCGTTGTCTCAGTTATCGTTTCTTTTTTCATGCTTTTAGTCTGTGTATTCCGTCCACTTTACATACTGGGATTGGAATTTGAGACAGTGTGATCTTTCTTGATCTTGCATAATATCTTTTTTTTTAAGTAATAATAAGTTACAGCTTTGGTAAACGTGTCTTCGTGCAGGATCAGCAGTATGAGAGATTCAGCTCTGAGTGTGATACAAATACTTAATGTATTTTAACCTCTCGAGACCCCACTGTCCTCATAATAGGACATTATATTTTCTCTACATTGTATGTGTTTCCTTGTAAGATCCTCATATAAAGGCACTTGGGTATTGGTCTTTTGCCAATTTTCTTCCAGTTTAAAGATGTTGATTAAGTTAAGTATTTATCAGGAACAGAAGGTCTGTGACTGCAGACTACATTAAGTTGCACTACTAAGTTCCTTACTTTTCTTTTATCCTGCCACGTGCCCATCATTGATTTATTTTGCCAGAGAGAGAGCGAGCTCATATTAAAGCTCTAAGTGCCATTGACGTGTGTGTATGTATGTATATATATACACACACACACGTATACGTATAATGTATATATGTACAATGTAATGACACACAACACTGTAAAGTGCCGAACATATCAAACTCGTGGCTCGCAGTAACATTAAACTTTCATATTAATGCGGGAGGCCACAAACTATCATCCTGTGTGCATCTACCTTCCAATTTTTGTGACGAACATTTAGGGACGAACCACAAGGGTGTGGTCCGACGTCCACTTACTTCTAACGTGTAGGGTATACATTGCTTTTCCACTCCGATGCCAGTATTTGGTGTTTGTTACAGGTTTTCTCATCCTCCACGTTCTTCTGTCAGTCAGATATTAATAATGATACTGAAATTCTTTAATCTTCAGTAAAAATAAGAATTTCTCATCCACTGTGGGAGCCCACGGGTTCTTCACAAGGACTAGAAAAGGACAGTTCTAAAGTAAACTGTTCTAAATAAAACACTGGCAGTTTGACAAAGTAGTAGCCCGGAACAAGTGTATGTTGTCTCTGAGCTGTTTTTTTTCCTTCTTTATTTGTAGTTGCCTGTGTACAGGTTCAACTACCCTAAATATTTTGTGTGTTTCAATTAAATCTGCTCCACAGTGATACTCAACCTCGAGACTATAGATTAGAGCACAAGGTGCTTGTTTTGAATCCCACTCCTCCGCTGCACTAACCACATCTGCATCTCCATCTGGATTTCCATGAAGTGATTTTAAAATTCATCTGCAAATAACGTGTATTGAATTTGAATCAACCTGCATTATTATGGTCTGACAGTGTGTTTTGTTTGTTTGTTTTTTGTCTTCCCTCCCCTCTCAGTCTCCTGACTCAGTTGTCCTGTGGTCACTGTGTCAATTATGGCACCTGTTAATGTGCTGACAGCATGTGCTTCCACATAGCTGCCTTTGTAACAACAGTCCTTAGTGTTGCCATATCACTAAAGCCTTTTACGCTGACATACTCCTGAGCTGCTGTCATGTACTCTGTGTTATTAGATCACCCAGCTGTATGCACCCAGACACCACAGCACAGCTCTGGTTGTATGAGCACAGCCACAATGGAATTATCTCAGGGGAATACAGAGATTGCCGTTTTCATATTCCACATTTTTTACATCCTCATCATTTTGATAAGATAAAATAAGATAAGATGGGAAGAATGAAGGGGGACTATCTAGGGGGGAAAAAGTAGTTTTTGCTTTCTGTGCAACATCCTGGAGGGAATGTAATGAGCTGCTTCACCCGGTCACCGTATGTGCATGGAAGGAGGCGCACGCATGCTGTTATAACATTTACCATGTTTCACAGCAAATAGTTTAATTTCCATCAACTTTGACAGAAAAATAACCCACTTGCCCGAGAAACAATCTTGACTAGCATTAGCTTATAGGCTAGCTCTCATTATTAGCTTGGCTTCTTTGCATACTAGTTAATCACATATGAAGGGTTGGGTTTCTGAGATTGGGTCACAAATGCATATCATGGGTAAAAAAAAAAAAAAAAAAAATATGCAAAACTGTTCATTCTTCTGTATGATGATATTTTGTACACATTCAGCATTGCAACTTCATATGTAGCTGTATACTTAATATATATATTATATACTTAATGTATATTTAATTGTATACTTTCTTGATTCATAATTACTCCTAATGCATTGAGAGAGAGGTGATAATCGAGCTCTGACAGTGTGGTGGATCAATAAAAGGACCATAGCCATTTTTAAAATTACATAGAATAAAAACTTATAAAACAAAACAAAACTGAAAAAAAGTGTACTTTATTTCCATTATTAAATTAATTATACCTTCAATTATGCCATACAGCTTTTTGCCTGAATAAACACCAAGAAAAAAACAAAAACATAATCACTGCTTCTCCTAAAAAGCGAGAGAGAGAGAGTGACAGCAAGAGAAAGTGTGTGTGTGTGTCTGTGTGTGTGTCATCTGGCAAAAACAAGTTTTTAAATACTGAACTTGGAGTGGACTCTCACTTTCACTGCGGTGTGATGCACAGGATTGGATAAATTTACAGACATTTACAGACGTAAAGAGCCAGAAGTCATCCATGTCACTGAAGGTTAACTCGCTAAAACATGACCCCAAATACTGATTTGTCAAAAAAGAAGAAATTACTAATTTCTAATTACCACCCCACCCCACCCCTGGTCAAGTCCTAGTGCTTGGGGTGATCAGTACCCAGGGCACAGTTATGTTTAGGACTCTAGAAGAGTGTGAACGTTTTATGTTGTTAATGGAAGCAAATTAGTATTAAATGAAAGGACATGATTTGAGAAACACCACGACCTTTGATTATTTATTCCACCTTGGGAAGCCATCAGTGGGATCGAGCTCGGTGTTTTTCATTCGGGGCTGTGGATTTTATTAATTTTTTTTGAAAACTTGAAGTCGAACATCTGAAACTTTAAAGCTAGTAAGTAAATCTTATGAGAATTGTAGTGTATATTCTATTGGTTGAAATACATTCTTTGAAAGTTGTGTTTTTAGGATTTCTGTGTCGGATCATTGTTTATTTCTTTAGAGCTGATATGTTGATTTATTTTAATCCCAAAATATTTTTTTCATGAAATGCTTGCAGTGAGATATTGGGTTAAGTTTGTGATATGGTGCTTTTATGAATCAAACATAAAGCAAAAACCAGACATGTTACACATTTCAGAGGAATTTGGGCATAATCTACAAAGATTTTAATAGCTAAAAAATACACAATTTATTACAGAGATATTTAGGTGCATCAAATATAAAGTATCTCCTATGGCAGGTTTTAAGGTGATGGATGGTTTGGTTATTTTAATTCACTGTGCGTATGACCTCAGCACAGCTCACTTGAATGTGTAATTTTTGGATGCATCTTTACTCAGGTGTTCATGATCATTTCTGAACTTGACTTTGATATGTGGAGTTATTATTGGTGATTCTGTGGCAGCCCAAAATAAATAAATCAGCTTATGGAAAACAATTTTAGACTTATGTACTAGCATTAATATAATAACAGAAGAAGGTTACAATACACTAAAACATATAAAGTGGCAGGTATCGTAATTACAGAATTAACTGTAAATCGCCTCCACTAAGGAGGTTATGTTTAACCTTTGGTTTGTGTGTTTGGTGTTTGTTGGATTACACAAAGTTATCTGCCGAGTTTCATGAGAAGAAAGATGATTAAATATTGGATCTGACGCAGATTTTGGATTCTGGATCCAGAATTTCTGAAAGGATTCTGTGACATGGCGAGACAGGATTTTTTTTTTATATTTTGGGTCATGGTGGATTGCTGGGCTTGGCAGAAGTTTTTTGCTCTGAGTGCCCTTCTTCAAACATGGGTTTAAACGACAGGTTAAAAAATGTCAGGTTAAAGCTGATTATGTAGCTTTGTGCAATTGATGAATTGTACATCTATTTGGGGTTTGCAGTTTGTGTCAGCTACGATTGTCATTTTGCATGACTGATTGGAACACATTGTCCTTCTTGTGTTATAAGACAAGCAGTTTGTTCTCTTGGTTTGTTTATCGGTAATTTAGTCTGTCTGGGGACACATGGTTTGTTGAAGTCTGATACATTTTTACAAACAGATTGGTACAGTTACTTTTCTTTTGTAATATTTTAAACAATTTAAAAGTAATACCAACATGACAGAAGTAACATGAAGTAAACAGACTAAGCAGTGACACCCTTTATTTTTAATGCTTAACCATTCCACACCTTGCTGATCAGTCGTCTTAAAATATCTTTTGAAAGATAAAATATGAAAATTTTGTGCTTGTTTCAGAAAACTGTTCCAGTTTTCTTGGACTGGCTGTAACAGGGAGTTGAATCAGATGTACAGAAACTATTTAATTTGATTTTGTTTATTTAAATTCTAAAACATTCGGACACCGAATCCTGATTGTACCCCTCAGTTATGCTTCCAATGAATATATTTCATAAACAAGTTTCTTCCTTCATTTCTTTCAAGGTGTTTCTGGCATAGAATCTGTTTCCAAGAATGACTCGACTTGTTTTTGTCGAAGGTGTCTTCTTATCGAGTTCTACTTGTTTTATGTACAAATTCTGAAGTCCCCTAAATCCAGGTGAAAAGGATGAAATGAATGCTGAAGTCAGGGAACTAAATGACACCGAGTCATTGGCCCTGGCACGGGACAACTGGGACAGAGGACAAAAAAGATGCTTGCGTGGGTGAGTTCCCATACTCCTGAGAGATGGGGTCAGCCGATAGTTTCGGATGGTTTGTATTAGTGTGTGGGATGGTCCGAGAAAGGAAGGGGGGGTTCTTCTTTGACAGTGCTATATTCCTCACCTCTATCTGGGATAACATCCAGTCCTGATAAAGGCCTTTTTTCTTTTTTGCCTTTATTTATGAGAAGGTTTTTTTTATTTAGGATGGGGATACCGAGCTACCGCCCTGGCAGTGTGACGTGTTCTCCTCTTACTCGATTGTTATCTAGATTCATGAGAACCTGTTGTCATTTAGATGTGTTATTCGTATTGTGTTTCCATGACACAAGAGTAATAAACTGACTTTACAGGCTTTTCCATGTGCAAGTAGAAGGTCAGATAGTTTTGTCTCGGTTAGATAAGCATCTTCGTCCTCGGGTCTGACTGACTTCACAGCTGCTTTATTTGGGAACAGTTGGTGTTTTTCAGGTATTTGCATCCAGGTTACTTGCTGTTGCGCTGTACCGTTGCTGTGTTAAAGCAGCCACTTTACACATGAAAGGCACACCGGATTCTTACAGAGTCACATCTACGTGCTTGCTGCTCCAAGACAGCCTCAGAAGCCACAGTGGAACAATCAACATGCTGACAGAATGAATCAGTCCTCCGGGAAATCCGCCCCCACGTTCAGAGACTGAGGGTCAGGATGCTTGAGAGAGTGCATGGAATGTTCATAGGCAGGATACGTTTCAGCAAAATGCAGTACGGCTTTTTAAATTCTGCCAGATGATGCAAAGTCAGCAGGGTTATTTTGATTTTTCATAGACGCCGTCAGAGCGTAGTAGCGAAATCTGACCATGTTGTTGTCTGTGGAATCACGATAATCCAGTCTAAAAGCATCAGCACTATTCCAGTGGTGCGTGTACGTTTGTGAATCTTTAACAGTTTTATACATTACTGTATAAATACCGTCACCAGTTTTTTACACCGGCCCTAAAAGTAGGTAAAGAGAACCCAGTTAAATACAAGAGACAAAATATTTTATGTGGTAATTTATTTGTTGATGAATGATCCAAATGATCCAATATTACATAGCAGTGAGTGGCCTTCGATTTGATTTTTTAAAAATGTGTTTAATGATTATTTTTGCATTGAGAATTGGCGGTATGATAGAGAGGACTGAAGTGGCCTTCAGTGGGCTGGATTTTTAAAAGTGTGTCATTTCCATGCAAAATGTGTTGTACGTCTCTCACTGCAAAAATAGTCATGTGTTTGAGTCGACTCGGACGACGTTCATGTGAAATTGAGACGATTGTTGCAATGCAAAGAGAGGTCCTCATATGATATTCCGTTATGAAATAATCCGTTGTGTGTACGCATGTTACCTGGCATGTTTGTGTTTAACACACAAACTGGAAAAAAAAAGGAAGTTCCAGAGGTTTAATGTTTAACAAAAACATGTGAAATGTGTGTGTCTGTTGTAACACAGCCATAGAACATTGTAGTTCAAAAGACGTCGACAGCATTTCCCTCGAACGCCAGATGGGTATGACGTACAGAACTTACAACCGTCTTCAGAATGTGCCCAATTTTCTGTTGTGCACTTGTTGTATACCTGCTGTGCGTGTGTGTCAGGGGCTTAAAGTAGTGTGTGAATGTTTGCCTCAGCCAAACCAAGCTTAAGTTTAAGAAGCGATTTTCTTTGTGTGCGTCACGTTCGTGTCCAAGGACGTGTCCATCAGGCTAACTGGCTGTTCCAAATTGCCTCTATGTGAGTGTGAATGTCTGTGTGTTTGTTGGCCCTTAGATGGTCTGGTGCGCTGTTCATGATGTACCTGATGTTGGCTGAGATAAGCTACAGCCTCCCCGTGACCCTAGTAGGATTAAGAGGTTTGGCAAACCTCTGTGAGTGATTTTCTTTATGTGTGTGTTCCATACGCAACTCATCATAGCTGCATGTAGCGCCACCCACCGAACTCCATAAAACCTCCAGAGCACAGACAGCTGGGAGCACGTGATCACAGATCAGAGTAACGTCTGACAGACAGGAGTAGATTTTATTTTTTCTGTAACTTTTATGACAAATGAAAATGTTTATTTAAAGGTCAACACTAAATCTTTTGTCGGCTTCAGCATTTGTTTACGGTATTGCACAGACAGAACACCCCGTCCTCCATTTATACAGAACCATTCCTTTTGTTATAATTGCACTAGTAGTTTTATTTTTCTTGATTCATTGGTTTCTTTTGGGAGCTCTCAGGGAGGCAATGATGGTATTCACTAGCTTTCCTTCACTCCAAGAGGTCACCAGCCAGTCACGGGTGTCCTTGAGATCATACTAACAAGGATATAAAGTGGATAGTGCTTTCCTCTGAGGGTGTAACGTTGACCTTAATATGCACGCACATCAGTTTGGAAAGAATGTGGCGGGCTGACATCATGTGCCTTGGAGGAAATGCGTGCTTGCTCACGCCATCCCTGGTTGGTGGTGATCATGTGATGGGGTGCATACTTAAGGCGCGGGACTAAATTGGGGAGAGAATTGGGCTAACATCCCCCTGCAGGGGATTATGAATGACAGGAGACATGAAATCAAGCTAAAATGAATGAGACTGGGATACTAAATAGTCCAACTTCCACAGAATTCACGACTTGATGCGTCCCTGGTAGAGAAGCAAGTGCAAATCCTGGTATTTGACTGGGTTCAGGAACAAAAGTAACCAGTGGCTTGTAACTTGAAACACCCCACTGCTAATTTGGACTTGAAGGTGAGATTAAATGTTGTAAGTTGTAGTTATTTCTCCATGGAACGTGCATCTCAGAGATATTCGTTGAAAGATGGAGTTCTGCCCCTCACAGACAGATTTTCCTGCTGTATGGCTTTAAGAAGCATCCCGGTGAAGGGGATTGAGAAATGTTTGGTGGAGGGGTCACGGCTGGAAAGCATTTGTGTACGTTGAGGTACCTGTCAGATCATACACCATGACTAACCATGGCGTTTAAACAATATTAATCTTCGACTGTCTTCCTCCCCATGTCTATAATAAAGCAGCAGTTCAGTTCTTCTATTTCAGTTTTTCCTTTAACGTACTTGTCAATGTGTACAAAGAGAGTGCCATGTTCTGCCTGAACAAGGCCTCTCCAGTTCCACAGCGCCTGGCCGAGCACACTGCCAGTCTGTTCTGCTCTGAATCGACTCTTGCTTTGTCTCTTACCTCATGATGCGAGTAGTCAGCTCCACATTGATTTGACCATTGTCTTCTAAGCTTCACTGCCATACCTGGTTCTTTCCGTACTGAGCAACACTTCGAATATGTGTGTAAGAAGCTTATGTGATGTACGGATGATGCCTGCAAGGCTCACGCCAAAATGAATCCACTTTTTGAGAGCTTAGATAACGGATCCCTCAGTAATGATTGCTAGAGTACTGTAGCTAGTGCTGTCAAATTCTATAACCATTCCACAACTGCACAAGTGCTGGGAAGAAGAAGAAAAAAAAAGCCCCGGTGATAGAATCCTGCTAGAAATGTATAAATAATTTTACCATATTAAACCGAATAAAGCAGAACGTCTTCCTCCTGAATGAGAAATGATGCGTAGGTGCTAGGTCAGAGCTTGGGTGATGGCTTGGCTTTAGCATGCTAGGGAAATCTAGACAGTGCCCCAGAGAATTGTTTTGGTCACGCCTGCTTTGCGATGACGAATCACAGGCTTGGCTGCATATCATGTCCGCCCGCTGAGTTTTGCCAAGCCGCTGTGTGCACATCACGATTAGCAAAGTCTTCATGAAGTGGCTGTTTTGCAATTTGTAGAAGTCAGCTGTAAGCGTCTGACGCACAGCAGACCCAACATTTGTCACACCACTCTCATATTTGTGGCACAGTGGTCAAGAAAGTAGAGTAAGGGCTCCCAATGCTGCAGTCATTTGTAACGTGGAGTCCATGGGAACTAATTGACATGGGAGTGAGGAATGGCATGCGCTCCCCTGTCACTCACAGTGATCACCAGCCAGTCCATGGGTGTCTGTGAGCTCATTCATACAAAAGGGGCAGACAGCGATTTGCCTTAGAGTGTGTTTGGCCACACCCACTTGCGCACCAAAGTGGCAGGTGACAGCATCTCTAGTCATGGAGGGGGCATGTGCATGCTTACGTACCTCCCTGGCTGGTGGTGGTTGCTTGTTATAGGGAGGCAGCACTTGATGGGAGGGGATTGGATACGACTAAAAAAAGTAGGGAGAAAGACGTATGTAATGTAAGAATAGTACATCTGAATAAACCACACCCCCGCCTATTACACATTGGCTTATTTTGTTAATGTCTTAGGGTACAATTCTCGCCATAAGAATGTAAAAACCAGAGCACTTGTCTTCCATAGGTTGGATGTACCTTTCCAGCCTCAGCTCTTAATCATCCAAACTAATCCTGATAGCTCGAGGCAGACTGCCTAAGTCAGGGAGTTCACATCCTGTGCATGCAGGAACAGAACACCTGTCTGGTACAGGGATCAAGTCCTTGTGATTCAGACGTGTTTAAGCTGCTTGCTGTTTACTGTCACAGTGTCTAACCCCGACTCCACTTTTACTCACTCTAACTCACTCTAGAACAGATCCTTACCTCTGAGAGGTGAATATAATTACAAACGTCTTCAGGGATATGAATACAAGCATAACACACATGTATGTATTCTAGTGATCTGTGTCAGCTACATTAAACAACAATAATAACCCAAAATATGTTTAGTACGCCAGCAGGGAGATGGTCAGCACTTCCACATCCATGCATTTCAGCGAGCACACTTGCGTTGCGTTGTCAGAGTAAATCTATTGCTATAAATTAACAAACCATTGGAAAGACGATTCCTATGATTTTAAGTAACTGCAAGTCTCTTTCCGGAGTCTGACATGTTGTGATTTGCATTAGAAGAAAACTTCAAATTCAAAATCAGATAGCTTGGCTCATATACATCCAAATGGAAACTGTTCAGGGTGTACTCCGCTTCTTGCCCAGAATGAGCTTTGATTGACTCCAGATTCAATGCAACCCGAGATAGATAAGCAACACAGAACGGATGGATGTTTGGTAGGAAATGAATTTAATCCTTTAATATTCATGTTTAAGTTTAATATTTTTCTATTTAATATTCAAAAGCATTGGCATTTCCACCCACAGAACTGCTGCTCACTGGATGGCTTTTGTTTTTCATACCATTCGGTGTAGAGACTGTTTGTGTCAATCTCAAGATCAGCCGTTTCTGAAATACTCCAAGCAGCACATCTTACAATAATATCACTAACACTAAAGTCTCTATAGATTTTTAAGTCAGTTTCTGAACAAGACCAACATCTACACTGTTATTAGATTCCGCCGCTACATGCAGTGAACAGACGTTATAGAAATGGGTTCCGTCCCACCGTATGGCTTGTTACACAGAAACACCAAATTTGTTGGTATTGGTACAGATATTTGCCGGTATGTACGTCATATAGACCAAGATGTCAAATATATGGATCTAGAGAGGCCCATCTCGTTTATTTTGTATGTGTCAAAATTACCAAAACCACACATTAAACACCCTTTTCACACTCCAAATTCTTCTTTTGTAATCAAACAGTGGTATGAATTTGTAATATTTATTTATGATGCCGGTAACTGAACTTGAACAGATATGTCTGACTTTAATGCTGGTGAATCTGCAATTTTAATATGAATAAAGTCCAAAAAGAAAGCAGTGGCACTTTGTAATATACTGAATTGTCTTTACTATTGTTTTGACTTGCACTTTAAACAGTTATTGAGTTGGACATACAATTGCATGGAAGTATTTCTTACATTGTGATTTTTAATATTACATGTGCAAATGGGTCCAAGTGCAAATAAAGAGCCTGTGGTTAATTTTGACATTGTTTCAAGGTTACAAGGTCATTTGGTCCTGCCGGCAGGAGTGTCTCGACCCCTGTGTTCTATTTTTTTTAAACATATAAATACACTGAGTTTTAAAAGAATGTAAAATACTCTTCAGGCCAATTGTACTGTTAACCAACATTAAAATTGGAATCTCAGGACTAATAAGGGTTGTTTTGAAGTGACAGGCGGTTGTGTGTGCGTGTGCGCGCGTGCGTGTGTGTGTTTGCGTGCGTGTGTGTGTGCGCGTGTGCTCGTGTGCCTGCACAGTAGTCATGTTCTTGTTGCTGAGCCCATAAACAATGTCCTAATGCAAAATGCCTTTTTGTACATGAAGAGCTGTTTAGATATAAAAGACATTTTCAATGAAAAACCTATGTTAGATTCTGCAGCACAGGTTGTAGCAGGGTCAGAGCTGTCACCCTGCAAGCTGACTGAAACACTGTTTATCCTGGAAAAATGGCATAGGTGTGCTTTATTCTGGATTATTTGGAGCTGACACCCATGTCTTCGTTACTGTAGACTCTACTGCCATAAAGCAGTAAGACGACAGACAGGAAATCGGACGTGACAGCTGTACCAGCTGAGCTGTCCCCGTTAAGCCAAAGCTTCAGGACCTGGCCACCTCACACCGTGTTATTTGAACATCATGAATGATCAAAAGCCTGCGGGCTGAACAGAGCAAACAGACACCCACCATCCTTGCAGCACAAAGCCAGGAACACACTCACGCTTGCCTGTTAGTCTAACTCTCTATAAAATGTGAAAATTAAAGGTACAGTTTAAAGTAATGCAAAAAGACCAAACACATAAAAGTGAATAAAAATATTGTTTTAACTTTCAAACTTTATTGTCTGGGCGAGGGATTCGATATCCTCATGTTTAGAGAGATTTTTCAGTGGAGGTGATAAAAATGGTAACTGTTGGAAATATTATGTGGAAATATGTTATTGGGGTATGACCGTTGCAGTGTTTGCACTCTTCAGGTCCCCGTCTGCACAACACACCGTTAAAATATAGAGTAAGAATGCAAGTCACTCTTTTTGATTGGTGGTTTTCATGCAGAGCCTGCAGCAACTCGAATTGTGAAGCGACCAGTAGCTAGAAAGTCCCGGATCACGCCAGCCGAAACTTTGTACATTATATTATTACATGAAACTGTTTTACAGAAAAGGAGCTGGTCAGGAGCTTTTAGACCACACCGTCTCCATATCCCGTGTTGTGTTGTGAATGAGACAACGGCAGTGGTACTTATTTGGGTTGAACATGTTCCAGTTGATCACTGAGTACCAGGTCACAGACTTTTCCAATCAGTCCAGGGGTTTTGGGGGGCCTAGTATGCTGAGCTGAACTTGCCCAAAACTTATCACAGATAGAGATGTAAATGTGTTTAATGTTTCAACAAAACATGATTTTCACTTTTTATTCGCTGAAAGGAATTCTCAAGCTGATAAGGAGTGGAAGAAGTATGAGGAGCATGCTGATGACGTCAGATTGTTTAAGAGAAATGTTTTGAAAACATGTTGATTCAGGTATATTCTGCATTCCTGAACAGCAGCATTAACACACAAGCCTGTCAGTCCACACTCATCACCTGGGCATTTTTTTAAGTTTATTAAAGGGCCAACAGCAGTCACTTAACTAAATCAGAGTGAGAGGGACCCTGGACAGCTAACAGGCTATAAGAGTGGAACGACCCCCATGAACCTGGCCATGATTAATGCCTGTTTTCGACCAGTGTGTGAGCCTTCTATTGAACAGTGTTAAGCTTTAACGCTGCGCTGGGACTGACTCCCTCACTGCCACTTGAACTAAAAACAGAGCACTTGCTTACACGAAATGGCCAACAAAAAAAACACCTGGTCGACACCCCAGGCTGCCTCTATACCCCCACCACAACAGGATGACCATGAACACGGCCAACTTTCCATCCACTTCATGCACATAATGCAAGCGATTGGAAAGAAGAAAGCCAGCGGCTCGCTTACATCAATCTGACTATTCTAAAAATCCTCAAGGTAATGAAGTCATTTCCTGGAACAAAAATAAAGTTTGTCTTTTCAATGTTTTCCATTAAAAATTCGATGCATACAACAGAGAGATTTTCTTTTGCTTTGTATTTTCCTTTTCTGATGGTGGCAAAATCAGAAATGATCAACAAATATAGACTGATTATCATTCTCACGTCACAGATGATTTCCACAGTTTACAGTCACAACACTTCGGACCGAAAAAACAGAGAAAACTGCAGAAATATTGGCAGTATACTTATGTAACATTTATGCTGCCACACATGTTTATACAACCCGTTTGGGAACAATGTGGGTATTTTTTATGTTTGTGTGTATTATGTGTAATGGAACACATGGTTTTTTTTTTTATGTAATATCCTGATGAAAAAAAAAAAGAACCTTGGCACAAAAAATAATAATATAGGTGGGTGTGTCCAAGATTTAAGAAACATTTATTGAGTGAGGTAATAATATATATACAAATAATTATTAATTTAAGAGGTTGTTATCGGCCTCAGCCATAATGCCCTCCGAGATCTGAATAATTCTCCATGTCACACAAAAGCCAAATTCTATAATTGTTTTATTATACACTCAAAGTATTTTGAGAGTAGACAGTCATTAAAAAAAACAAAACAAATAAAAAACCAGTCATTTTACATGTTGCGTGTACCACTCGTGCAGTAGTCATTTACTAATCCAGTGGTAACAATGCAATAGGTAAGTTATCCCATGGCAGTAATGCTGAAAATTTCTACCAATCAAAAATAAGAAAATCTCTTGAATTGATATCAATAAGAAGTTATTGAGGCTAACAACTGAGTCTGAGATCTGAATAATTCTTCATATCAAACAAAAGCGAAATTCTAGAATTATGTTTAATAATTCAAAATGTTTTCAACTTAAAGTTATCCACTGCCACTGACAGATAATTTGGCTCAGAGAATACTAAGGATTATTTGATGGCTTTCCACCAATCAGAGATGAGAAGTTATTTTAAAGGTCCAGTCTTACATAGGACATGAGTATGCTTACATATGTTAAATCTTACCTGCTAGGCATGTTGAAATCATTAGAATATGAAAGTATGTAGGTAAAGAAATAAATCCAGTTTTTCTTTAGTGAGCAGCATTAGCTCTCCAAAGCACAGCAAATGTGGTGACCTGCCCTGCCACGTCACAAACTTGCCTTTTAGGTTTGTTAAAGGGTGCATGCGTGTAGCCTCGGAGTCCTCGTCAGTTTGTAGTCAATTTAACGACCATTGGAGCGATATCAGTGAAGTTGACATTGATGAACATGATTTAGGGAATGTTTTATTCGCATATGAACCCATGGGGGGAAGGTTTGGGGTCATGTTTCAGTGAA
>JBCNYG010000002.1:15093396-15123565 GCA_039654305.1 Porochilus rendahli | reverse complement strand
CGCTCACCCTGCTCACGCCCCTCCCTCCCTATTCACCACGCCCTACACACCGCTCACCCTGCTCACGCCTCTCCCTCCCTATATAAGGGACGGATAAAAACTGAAATGAAAGAAAGAATAAACAAGAAAACAGAGTGAAAAGCAAAAAGTTAAGATGAAAAAAAAACCCTCAATATCCAGAGTCGGATTCATACCCTACTTCTCTGTTCCTTCTCTCCTCCACTTTACTCCTTTTCTTCACTCTTCACGGAAAATGAATGAATGAGTTTCTCCTCTTCTTGCCTTTTCTACACCTCGTCTCCATTCTTCCAGTCCTCCTCTCCTCCACTTTCTGTTTTGTCTTTAAGCTCTGTGAGTGGTGTTTTGTGTGTCCGCAGTCACCCGTTCCAGGGTCAGTACAGCGTCTCCGATGTGAAGTTGCGTTTCTCACAGTGAGTTTTCTGACTCTTTAACATTTCATGACTTTGACATTTCATGACTCTTTAACCGTGATGGACGAGATGATGTATTAATCTAAAGTTATTACATGCCACTACTTATCCCATAATTCCACAGGAGTCTCTGAATATCAGAAGAATGAAACATGAGTAGTCCCTGGTTATAAGAAACCCTGAGGTGTACACTGTATGACTCTGTGTGTTGTAGCTCGGTACAGAACAGTGAAAGGGGGCGGAGACTGGGCAGTGCAGTGATGAGCACCAGCAGGAGTGTGGTGCAGACTGGCAGGGCTGTAGGTGAGCGTCAGCGCATCCCTCGTGTCATGTTCACTCCATCCGATTAGGAGTGTGTGCTCTTATTTCACAGGATTCATCTTCATCTCTCTCTCTCTCACTCTGTCTTACTCTAGGTCAATCTGTGGGCGGAGCCTTGAACAGCGCCAAGTCAGTGATGTCATCATGGTTCTCAACACTTTCTCAGCCAGCGTTAATATCAAACCCACAGTCAACAACAACCAAGCAGTGACCTGTACAGTCCTCTCTCTCTTTCTCTCTCAGTAACATGCACACACACACACACTCCGTCATCATTTCAAACACTCGCAGATCTAACACACTACTGTATCGCTTCACCATGTCCTGACCGTCTGTCCAATCAGCATTCAGTGCTGGCCTTCCTTGATCTGAGTGTGTTTACCTGAAATCAGGAGCCTTAACTTTTTCTCTCCCTGAGACCCTGAGAGTATGAGTATGACAACCGATACGACAACGAGTGAAGAACATAGTATTAATCTGTCCATGACTGCCGTGTTTGGTGAGCGCTAAAGTCCTCATGCTGAAGATTGTTTTATTATGGTGTTTAAACAGTAATTTTAATAGAAAGAGAGAGGGCAGACCTCAGGCCGCGGAAGGTCCTTACACTCTCTGTTAAGCAGAACTGTTTAAGCGGTTTTATCAGGTGGCCTTAAATGTGACCAGATTATTGTTGTGGTCTGTGCATTTGGCAGTGGAAATGACTTTCACTTGGATTTCATCGGGTGATGTCACGTTATGGGATCTTCGTATTGGAGCATTTTTACAAGATGGAATAAAATGAACACGATGTTGGACTGTACTGTGATACCAGTATCTATAAAAATGCATCAATTATCTATTCTTTTATTTTTGATTTATCGCTAACTTCATCTGCCCTGTCTGTCTCTCTGTCTGTTTTTCTTTGGCAGTCTGTGTCTCTGTCAGTCTGTAGATTGGTCTCTTTCTGTTTGTTTTTCTGCAGGTCTGTTTCTGTCTCTCTCTCGATCTCTGTCTGTCCCTCTGACTGTCTCATTGTCCGTTTTTCTGTAGGTCTGTCTTCTGTTGTATGTTTTGTCCAATCAGCAATGCAGCATATTATAAATTCCAAAAGATGATAGAGTTATTTTAATAAATTAAATTATCTATCTAGCAGATTCGTAACCACAACAACTGTCACACAGGAAGTTCAGTTCAAATCAATTCAATTCAGTTTTATTTGTGTAGCGCTTTTTACAATTGACGTTGTCACAAAGCAGCTTTACACAGTAAATTAAATTAGGGAGGAATCTAAAGTTTTCCTAAAACATATCATTATTTATATATATGTTCTATTTATTCGAGAGTATATTACTCTATGTTCTGTTAGATTTTTTGGTGTTTTTCTGTCAAATACTTTCTCACTCATTAATTTGCTAAAGCGTCTAATTCTACCAGGGTACCGGAAAGGCTGGCGTCTATCTCAGCCATCGTTTGGTGAAAGCGTGGTACACCATGCATATATACACGTAGATGCGGAACACGCTATACGACCCTTCGCCTGGGACGTCATTGCCGCACCGAGGCCATCTTTGGGAGGTGAACACTGCCTCAGGACTTTTTCTCATAATATAGTCACATCAGCAAACATGGCTGATAAAGACAAGGCTAATTTCATCATTTCAGTAAAGCTTCAGATTAGGAGCCCGAACAATTAAAAACCCCGACCCAGTATGAACCCACCATTGACCCAGTGCCAGTGTAACCAATGCTAATAACTTATGGTAAATACGTAGAAGTCTCATTGTTACTGGATCAGTAATTATCATATTTATTTACATTTATATTGTATACACATTCATTAAAGCAGCTTTTTATTATTGTATCATCACATAACTGCGAATGAAATGATGTCTACACAGTCTACGGCGTATACGCCACAGGCCTCAGTGACGTTTTCATTTCCATCAGTTTTTTATTTCAGCTTTGTGTTTTCAGCTGCATTTTTAGCCTCCTGTATGTAAATAAATATGACTCTCGGATGTGTTATGTGGACTATTTGCTATGAGATTAGTCGCGTGTGTCTGTCTGGCTCTGTCTGTTACCGCGATAACTTGAGAACTGTTGGATGGATTTCCACGAAAGCTTCATTCAGCTCAGCTCCGAATCCAGGAGGGATCGTTAGCGTGGCACGATAGGGCAGAGTAACAGATTTTAGATAAGGAGATAATGAAGTGCCCCCCCACTGGGTGTAAAGCCTGGAAACTTGAAAAGTTTACAGATTGCACTACCACGGTGGAGGTCTGCGCTCTCTGAGTGCAGTTCTAGTTAACCAATGATCTTCCCTTTTCATCCTAAATACAGAGGTTACAAAATAAGATTAGGGTTCAGAAGTTTGCGGTCAGAAACTCCAGATACAGAACACAAATCCTGGAGGTTTTCTGTTAGTCTTCAGGCGCAGCATCAGTCCCACAGCACTTTCTCCCAGCCTGAGAGCAAAGACCGATGTTTCCTGTACATGAGTAAGCCTTCAAACATCTGTCCATTACACCAAGCCTGCGTGCAAATCAGACTGCGACCGACATCAGGGAAAATCTCTCGCTAACTTCGGCTGAAAATCGTAATTTTCCAAAAGGAACTCAACAAAAAATTCTTTTTTTTCCTCTGTGAGCTTGTTTGGAATCTAAGTTAGTTTCTGTCACTCCTTGCTGCACGGTTGAGTCAGGATCCCTTTCCGCTCTGAGTTCCCTCTCTCTGCTCTGTAGTCATGCAGAGCGCCGCCTTCTCAATCCCAACTCCTCATCAATGAAGCATCCATGGGTGAAGCTCCTGCTTGTACTGTTTCACACTTAGCGGACTTCTAACTCTCTCTCCCTCTCTCTCTCCCTCTCTCTCCCTCTCCCTCTCTCTCTTTCTCTCTCTCTCTTCCTCTCCCTCTCTCTCTCCCTCTCTCTCCCTCTCCCTCTTTCTCTTTCTCTCTCTCTCTTCCTCTCTCTCTCTCTCTCCCTCTCTCTCTCTCTCTCTCTCCCTCTCCCTCTCTCTCTCTCTCTCTCTCTTGGCTTCCACCATGAGAACCTCAACCCCCAGGTAGAGACTGTTGGATTTATTCAGTACGTCCGTTCTACCTTCTTTTGCCTTCGGTTAATTGTTTTTGTGGCAACCTTATATTATAAACTGTAATCTTTAGTCATTGCACTTGTGGGAATCATAAACATGGTTTAACATGTCATGACATCACTAGCAGTGATCACATGGTAGCCACAGGTATGAGATATCCAATAGAAACCAAAGAACAGGGTCACACAGGGGTATTGTGACACCTACATAATCCCAGTACTCATACTGACGCCTTGTAAAGTGACCAGGGTGGAACACACTACACCCATTACATGACTGTAATAGAAGCCTGAGTTTTAAAGGCTTTAGAAGATAATAAGCCTCCATTTTTGTAGTCTGGTCAGTTTCCTGTCATCTAAGACACAAGCACACGGGTGCCCTTACTTTTGCTCAGTCGGTAGCTAGTAAATTTGTGATTATAAAATGTGATTTCTGGCTCAGTACTGATTTATATCCAGTGCTAGAGTGGAGATGCAATATTTTTGGGTCAGTGCACTGTATGAATCTTATTTTTATTTTCAATAATAAATTGTGGCACACTGTTTAAAGGAAATTTGCCAGCGTGCTGTCAAGTTTCACTAAATGTTTATTAAATTTTGTGGTTTCTGAATTCTGTTTTCTCTGATTATTGACTTTTGGACAGTAAGGAAAAAAAAGAAAGAAAGCAGGGGACTAATTTGGACCCTTTTTTGCCCACTTGTTCGCTCTGGAGTACAATATAGATTATTTTCACGTTTTTTTTTCTGGAGGCGTTAATGTTTAGCCCGAAAGTTAATTAAGCATCAGAGCATCAACCTCATTTCTGAGGCTTGGCGTGGCCCAGAGAATCCATCCCGAGTGCATGTGAATATGGTGGTGTGGTGTCTTGTTACAACTGAACTGCATCTGTTGTTGATTAATGCGACTGGTCCAACTCATCACTTTATACAGATCACCCAGCACGTCCGATAGCATGACGGGAGGAATAATAAAAAAATATAAGACGACTTATACCTGAGGAACAGATATTTATTTTCTCAAGTACACTATAAAAAAATGTGTAAGAATTGCTGAAAAAACAGGCACACCAGTGCACCCTATTCTAGAACCCTGGTGTTCGCCAAAATAACATTATTTGAACTCTATTTTTAAATCGTCTTTTTTAGCCATTCTGATTGTTTCTTGTTTCAGTTAAACGTGTTGTATTTCATACTTTTACGTTTAAATACATTGGAAAGCCATAACCATGACCGAATTGGAAAATGAACACGTTGCCTCTCTGGACTGGCGTTTAAACATGTAAGAGTGGAGCGGCACGTTTAAACTACACGACAGAGCAGCCAAGATAGAGTAGAGAAAGAATGTGGCGCATGTTGTGTAAAACCTCGTGCGGTGTGAGCATTGCAGCAGTTCTAACTCACTGTTTCAACTTTTCCAGCTGAGTAGACTTCCACGGCACTGCGTAGTCTGACGCAACGGAAAGTAAACGTTAGTTTGAAGTGTGTGTGTGATGGAAGTAGTGTATGATAAGAGATCGACAGAAGATTTCAGGAATGCAGTTGCTCTGTTTGGGAATTAAACATTTTGGACATCCATCAAATACAGGATGTTTACCAATCAAATTTGCTTTAAAAACAGCCCCAAATCCCCCGACCCCCCCAAGTAATTTTCCCTCCCAATGTAAAAATATTGGTTTAGAACACGAGCTTCCTGCCTCACGAAGCGTTCACGTATTCTTTTAGCTTCCACACAGTTATGTACAAAATAATAGGAATAATTCCTGGTATTCATATAAACACACATGAACACTTTATTGCAAAGACTGTACTAATACAGGGTAGAGCATCATGTTGCTTTCAGAACAGCCCCAGTTCTTTGCGGGGTGCTTCATCAAAATGAAGATTCTGGTCCATGTTAACAGGAACAGTTCCTACACACCTTTCAGGTGCACTTCAATGCTGTAAATCTCCCATGAAAGTTATGTGCTGCTGTCTTGGGCATTTAGGTGTCACTATGTTCTATAAGTCCTAAAGAGAAAGCTGTGTTTCCCCTTAATGTTTACATTAATAATATTAAAAATTTTCCTTGTGGAGATTTCCCTCCACCTCTAGGGAAAAGTGTGTGTTGTAACCTTTGTTCTTTGTTTTTATCCTTTAACTTGGATACAGCAATAAAATCTGTAGGCATTTTCCACTCGTGCATTTAACCTGAGGTTTGTTTACACACTTTTGGAGCATGTTTTTCTATCAGCAGCAGCCTCAAGACAAAAAAGCTGTTACGAATTACAAAACCTCTTCTTTGGAAAAGTTTCATTTTGCTCCCTTTTTTAAAAAAACAACAAAAAAACTAACAAAAAAAAAACCCCAATATCTCTGCTGGGCCTGTTGGAGCTCCCCTCAAGATTATCTACATTTTAACTGCCTTTAACTCTCGCTTTTGGCTCGCTCAGCTGTTTCCACTGTAGTCAGCTCACAATGATTATCCCAAGACAGAACAAGAAATGTCAGTTCGAGGTGGGTGACGTGACCAAAATATCATGCCACGGTTCAGTTCAGGCATGTATCAGCAGTACATCGTACAGTATGTCATGATGGATAGTTTCGGAATCTTTTCCCAAGGAATCCGATAGTTTTGGGCTTATTTAAAAAACCTTGTTGCTTTATTTCATATCTGCAAAGATTTATTTATTTGTAATTTATTATTATTATTATTATTATAATTAATATTATTATGGTTTAACATTGGAAAGGAGGGAGAAATCTGAAAATCTACAGAATTTTATAGATTAAAAAATGTAATAAGCATCAGCTGCTTCCAGTTATTGAAAATAAAAATTTTAAAAATCCTGCAACTACTTGGCATTTCTCAGAAAAGCCATATGATTACCATAATTTATATCAATATCAATGTTGTATCGTCATATTTGTGTACTGTGCAAGCAGGAAGTACAGGGTATCCTTTCTCTGTACTGTCATAACTAGACATAACTGTCACTGTCTACTGCTTCATTTAAGAAGCCTTTAATAATCAATTTATAATTTACCAAAAACCCATGAAGAGAAGCTCCCTGTGAGCTGGGTGGAACCTATCGTGATCATTTCCTGTCTTGGTACATCAATATTTTCATAAGCCTTCATTGGATTTAATATTCAAATCACATGTTTTGCATGAGCGAATGTGCTTGATTCTCTCACACACACAAAACTCAATAAGTGAAACAACAACTTGTGAATTTTTAGTGCACACTCTTTATATTACAGAAGGAATATTCTGCATCTCGGCTGATGGCTCCGCTGTCAGGAATTTAGCCGAAACAGCTCCCTTATTGCAGCAGAATTCCGCTTCCTCCATAAGGCACTTTATTTGGGTTTAATCCTCCAGAGGTCATCTGAGTTCACATGAACTGAGAGGGAGTGTGTTGTGAGAGCGGTTGTCGGACGATCTCATTTGCCACCGTGGATTTAAACTTTTTTTTTTGTCTTCCCCTCCTCCTCCTCCTGAGGTTTCAGTACCAGTGTCACCTGAGTTGATATCTGAGTACCCAGTGTGTACGCAATGCCGCTGGCTCCTTTGGATATCGTGACAACGATCTTCGTCAAAAGCAAGAAGCAGGAGCTCATTTAAATATAGGCCGTTTGTGTGCTAAAGCTGGTGTTTTTCGTGCTGGTGCTCTGACCTGAATCAGTTTTTCCTCTCTCTCTCTCTCTCTCTCTCTCTCTCCTTTTACAATGCGCTCTTATTTAGAATGATAGCAGAGGGATCTGGTTGGTAGTTCTGGCTGGGTGGAATGTGTGGACTGGATTCATGTGTAAGAGGAACCAGATCCTAACAAGGGTTAGCCTTGTGTTTAGCGTGTGGATAGTCAGTGGGTTTACTCATGTAATAAACTGTTCTAGTATCATGCAATGTTTTCCTGCTTTAATAAAGCTGTGATTACTCTGGCTGATCATTAAGGAGAGATCAGGAGGCCAAGGAAGACGCTGCGGGATACTGAATTAAAGTCACAAATCTCAGACATGCCGACCTTTTTGTGTCACAGCTCTACATTTCATCATTGGATGGCACTGATATTAGTTATCACTTTAAATTAGACAGCGTATGGAAATCCCTCCATTAAAAACCCTGATTTTCCTAAATCTCTCGTGTAAGGACTTTCCATTTGAGATGCAGTTCTTATCAACATTCACGATGGTGGCAGAAAGTTTGAAAGAAAAACAACAACTCGGTTGGTTTACCGGCGCTGTGCATGTAATCGCGAAACGATACAGTTCGATATAGAAACCAGTCATCAAGATGTTTTGGCACTGATGTGCCATCTGGTGGACGTTGCTTTGATGTACAGAAGGTATGAAAGTGCTGATCGTGTAGCAGCTGCATGTGTGCGTGTATGTATGTGAAGGGAAAGTGAAGTATGTTGTTACTATTCGATGATGATTAAACGGCTTTTAATGAGCAATCTTGGTCACCGATCTTGTGCTGTATCTGTGCATGAAGCTGAAGTAAAATCCTGGTGTAAATGCATCATTAATCCAAACCAGGCTGTAGCTGGTGATATAAGCAGAGACAGACTCGACTCTGTTCTCAGGAAATGATGCTGCAGATGAAATATCAATCATATCTTCTTCGTTTTGCCAACTGCTTTTAACTGCTACTGTAATCTCCTAATGTTTTTCTTTCCATCGTAGATTAAAAAAAAAATAGAAGAAACAAAAGAAGCATAGAAAACAAAGCTTATGAATTCACTCTAGGTATTTTTGCTCAATCTGTGAGCTGAGTGCTAAAGTCGGTTATGTAACTGTTACTTTTTTAAACCCATTTGATCGAGACATGAACAGTAAATGGTTTTAGGTTGTTAGTTGTGCTAAATGCTGAAAAATTCAGTGCCTTTTTCCTGCTGCTGTTTATTGCTGCTTTTTTAGTTCAGACGGAATGAAAGCTGCTCAAAGCGTGTTAAACCTCTGAGAAGCAAAAGTGCACCACCTTTCCTTTTGGTTCTTAAGCGAACATCTGGCTTTCCTGTTCGCTCGCAATGCCACTGGCGCCTCTGGCAAAGCCAAAACAGTCTTCTCGAATGACTGCGGTGGATTTGTTGTGGCTTCAGCTGCACTTTGATAGCTAAATCTATAAGTCTATTTAAATCTTCACCTCGAGTTTATGCTGCACTTGTAGCTCTCAGTGAACACACAGACTGGATCCGAGAGCACAGCAGGACTTGGTGTTGAAATCATTGTTAAAGTAAAGTGGATGTTGACCTTTGTTTGTTTCTCTTCTCTCTCCTCCTTTCGTCTTTAGTGTGCCCAGAGCATTGTGGGAAGCGGGCATGTACGGATTCGGGAGAGTGCTGCCATGCTCAGTGCCTGGGAAGCTGCACAGCGCCAGATAGTGCCACGGCCTGCGCTGCCTGCCAGCACTACTACTACGAAGGCCGCTGCGTGGAGCGCTGTCCTCCAGGCTTGTACATATTCGAGGGCTGGCGCTGTATCACCTTAGAGATGTGCTCGGTGGTCCACCTGCCTGACTCGGAGCGCTTCGTCATCCATGGGGGCGAGTGTATGATGGAGTGCCCACCTGGCTTCAGTCGTGAGAACAGTCAGAGGTATTTGTGAAGCAGCAAAACGCCTGTACAAATAATTATTCATTTTATTTTGCAGCGAAGACGGGTGTCTGATCATAGCCTTTGATCTTTAAACCAGTGGGGGTATGAAACAAGAGGCCAGTCCATAGCCATTGCCAGTTATTTTCATCTCCATACGCAATCACCACGCGATCAGCAGATCAGTTGGCTCAATTCCAGTCGTGTTTAAAGTGCAGCTTTGTAATGAATAGTCCAGACCAGACGTGTGAAGAAATGGTGACACTAAGCCAGGACTAGATATTTGTAATGTAATTAGTGTGTTTAGAGGCGTTTTACAGCTTACTCTCTTTGCTCACGCATTCAGGTACATTTTCAAGACTGTTAACAGGTATTTTAATATATGGTTATGATTTAAGATTTCAATGTCTCTAGGATACTAAGAGAGCTGTAAATTTAAAGTAAAAAATGTTGGCTTAATTCTGCACGAGTGCCCCTTCAGTACATGGTAAGGGACTCTGGCATGTATCTTGGGCAACTCCCATTTAGTTAATGAAAAGTATTAAGGCAAGTGTGTCTGAGGAACACTTTGAGTTTCACAACAGATTGCCTTTAATAGAATGTTTAAATAGCATTGAGGATAGATTATGTATTAGAATTACTCCGTTTAGATTAAACACTAATGATATATGTTTAATTATCACTGATTTCTCTAGGGCTTTTACAGTGCAAGCATTTAGGGCTCTGCCCCTATTTTTATCCGATCTGATCATTTGTTCTCTCCTGACTTCACAACCCGTGCTGCATCACTGGCAGTGCAACGCACTGAGAGGAAAGTGTTAAGTGCCCTCATCCCACATCTTCCGAGTAGCACAGCAGCAAAGTGCACCACTATCATCCGTGAGTTTGTGAGTTTGCTCACAGCCAACCGTGATCAGGAGGTCACGGGAACTAATTGTATGCGCTCTCAAGGAAGGAGGGATTCCTCTCCTGTCACTTAAAGCAATCACAACCAATCATAGCTGTTTGTGAGCTCATGCATATAAGAGGGTGGATATCACTTTCCTCCAAAGTGTTATACTTTATTGTTGTTATTTCTGAACTATTACTATTATATCTTTTACATGGCTGATCAAAGTTGCACTGAGTAAATAAAACTGGACTAACAAAAGAATATGGGGGAGAAGAACAAAGAATTGTATTAAATCAAAAGCTAATTTTGTTCCTGTTTTTTTCCCTGACAGTATGTTCTGTAGTGCTTGTGATGGCATGTGTGAAAAGGTGTGTGACGGGAAGCACATCGACTCTGTGGACGCTGCACAGTCCCTAAAGGACTGCACTGTTATTAATGGCAGCCTGCACATCAGCATCCACCGTGGCAGTAAGTAGCTGTGTGTACTCTCTACACTCATGCACGAAACACTTGTGGTCCGATTCTGGGTGGCACTCAGCTCCCTCTCTGTGCTGCAGACAACATCGCATCCGAGCTGGAGAACTTCCTCGGCCTCATCAAGACAGTAACTGGATGCGTGCAGATTTCTCAGTCTCCCACACTGAGCTCGTTGTCCTTCCTGAAGAGTTTAAACCACATCCATGGGAAGGAGCTCTGTGATCAGTAAGATTCAGTGTTTGGGGTTTTGTCCTTATTGACATTTGAACAATCTCTTTGACGGTCATTTCTTGTCTCTGATGCTTTTCATCGGAAACTGTCAAAAATGTGATCTAATAAACCTTGTTATTTATATATTTATTTATATATATTTTTAATTTAAGGTTAGTTTAATTGCTGATTTTTTTTCTCTCTCTCCTTTTGGTACATTTTCCAAAGTATGTTTTATTATGCAAAAGAGGCTTTGCCTAATTCTGCATGTATACACGTACACATTTAATATGGTTCACTAGGACACAGGCTGACGTTCCTGTTTTTCACATTTTCTTCATCATACATTAATTGTACAACGCTTATTTTTGGTCAATATTTTGTTCAGAATTAGCCTGAAACCTAAAATATTATCCTAGTGTTGAATCAGCTAATTGGAGAATCGATTAAAAACAGGCCCATAACCTATTTTGGATGATGTGCCTAAGTGTAAAAAAAAAAAAAGGCTGTTTTATATACCTTGCTTACCAGCCAACAGTTGAAGGTTTGGTGTCTTTGCTGTTCTTTTCTTGTTCATTGGTATGAAAAACATATGAATTCTGACTGAAGCCAAATTCTGAAGTGCTCCCTTACTTTTCTGCAGCATGTATGCCTTCTCGGCGTTTAATAACCAGAATCTACAGTTCCTGTGGGACTGGTCACAGCACAATTTGACGATCCACGCAGGAAAACTCTTTTTCTTCCGGAACCCTCACCTGTGCATGTCCGAGATTCGGAAGATGTGGCTGAATACAGGCATCAAGGAGAGGTTTGTGGAGGAGGATTTCCGCAATAACGGAGGCCATTCAAAGTGTAAGTGTTAAGTAGGAAATGCTGCTTTTAAATTTTCTGTCAGTGAAAACAGTGTTGTTTGATATTTGTGCTGTCTAAATGACTTATTGTGTTAAACACGAATAAGAGAAAATGGAATGATTTCATGACGGTGTTACTGTGTAAATCCCAATTATTTTAACCTAAAACTGTTGCGAGTCGAACACTTTGTGCTCTTGCCTCTTCCATGATTTGTGAAGGCAGGGTACAAGCTGAACAGCTCACTGGCTCATAGATCTGTGAATTTGCATATTTAAAAAAAAAAATTAATTGTCTGTGTGTTTCAGGCGAACGAAAAATTCTGAAGTTCATACATAATATCACAGGGAGTAACACGGTAGAACTGACCTGGGAACGCTATCAACCAACGGGTTACAGAGGACTCATCGGTTTTGAAGTGTACTACAAAGAAGCGTGAGTCGATTGGCCTTTTAACATCTAGAGCAGCCTTGAGAGTTTGTTTTGTACACTTACATTTCCAGAGCGACTTACAATATTCATTTTTATACAACTGAGCAATTGAGGGTTAGGGCCCTTTCTCAAGGGCCCAACAGTGGTGATAGCGGAGATTAAACCACTGACCTTCGGATCGCCTTAACCACTAAGCCACCTCTGCCCTACACTTGTGCCAGTTACAAAACCCTCCTTCCGTTCTAATAACCCCCACTCTTCTTGGAAGGTGTTCCACTAGATTTGGGTCATTTGCTGATCCAGCATGAATGAGCTCAGACACTGATGTTGAGTGGAGAAGGTCTGCAGTGTAGTCAGCCTTCCAGTTCATTTTAAAAGCGTTCAGTGGACTTGGATTCAGGACTGTGTCATCTAAGGTTCTTCTACTCCAAACTTTGCAAAGTATGTCTTTATGGAGCTTTCTTTGTGAACGTTCTCATGCTGGAAGAGGTTTTTTTCCAGTGAAGGAAAATTATAATGCTACAGCACAGAAACAAATCCTTTACAATTCTGTGCTTTCTACCACATATGGGTGTGATGGTCAGGTGGCCACAAATTGTAGTGTATGATGTATACATATGGTGTATATTCATCTGGGATTAGACTGTATTCCAAAACCCAGGTTCATGTTGATGCCCTTGCACCTGTAGTAACAGCCAATTCACTTAACTCCATATAATCAAAACCTTTATATTTTAACAAAGACAAATGTTTTATTGCTATTTTTATCACAATTTTAACACAATTTTTTGTTCATGTATTAACTTTGATATGGGTAAAAAGGGTCTGATCAGTTGATCAGTTGATACACTACTGTTATTGGTTGGTGAAGGCATTATCCTGGACTGTACAGGGTTAAACAGTGCGCATGCTATGAAAATACTAGTCTGTGCAAAGAATGGATTTTTTGCAGTAGCACTCTTTTGATAGTTCTGCAGGATCGAAATTAGCGCTTGTCATTCGTCAGATGTAAGTAAATAGCTAAGTTGGAAGAAACACCAGTAAATAAATCTATGTTGTTGAATAAAAAGAGTAAGATCAGTTGCTGAAAAATCAAAACAAAAGCTGCTTCTTGCTTGATTTTACATTTGCGCTTCCTCAGTGCTCTGTAATGAACTCGAGTCACTTGCACAGATTCCCACTCTTCCCCAACTTCTGGACCACTGTATTCATGACCTTCGCTGGTGAACTCAACTCGGAATTCAGCCAGTCGTCTCCTGTGGGTTGAAAAGTTCATGCAAAAGTGAGAAGCGAGTCAAGACAGGCTGAGAGAATCAATATGCTCTGCACAGTCTGTAATGACATAAGTACACATTTTAATCAGTAAAAAATAAAGGAAGGAAATCAGTGTGGTGGTTGTAATTCTTGATTCTGTTAACAGGCTACAACCAATAAATCAATGTATAGGGCACACTATTTTTTATATATATATATATGTGTGTGTGTGTATGTGTGTGTGTATATATATATATATATATATATATATATTACATACCTGTATATAACTTTTCTTTCGGTAATGGTGTGTCTGATGCTTCAATTCTGTGACAGGCCTTTTCAGAACATCTCTGAGTTTGTCGACCTGGATGGTTGTGGGTCCAACAGCTGGATGATGGTGGAGGTGGACTCCCCTTACAACCAAAACAGAAACCCTGCAGTCCTTCTCTCAGGCCTAAAACCTGTGACCCAGTATGCCATCTTTTTGAAGACGGTGACTTTAGTAGCGGACGATATTGACACACACATCCCTGGTGCCAAGACAGAGTTGGTTTATATTCTGACGAAGCCAAAAGGTAAAGAAGGGTTGAAAGCTTTTCTTCGAAAACAGCAACATGCTCTGTAAAGTAGTGCAATAATGTAAGTGGTGTGTGTGTTCTGTTAGTACCTACACTGCCTGTAGGTGTCTGGGCCTACTCCAATGCATCTACAAGCCTGGTCGTTCAGTGGTCTCCACCTGTCTCTCCCAACGGGAATCACATTTACTATTTGCTTCGTTGGCAACGGCTGGAAGAAGACCGTGAGCTTTATCAACGCAACTACTGCTCTAAAGGTCTGCTATAAAACTATGCATTGTACATTGCCAGGCCAAAATGCTGAACACGTAAATATTTCGTTTGACCACATTTAGCCTTAATTCCAACATGCAGTCACCATGGCATTGTTGCTTCACTTGGTCAGGTCAAGGCTCAGCAACATTATGTGTCAATACAATGAAGTCAGCTGATGTCCTGAATGATACTGAAGGTTATCAAATCATTGACTTTTCCTTCCCGGATGGCACGGATATAAAATTTGGCAAATGGTGAAAGAGCACAAAGACTCATTTTCACATGTGAACTGGTCCTGATCTTAACCCGGCTGGTTTGAAGGTTTTGGGATGTGCTGGTGAAGGCTTTATGGGGTGGTTCGGTTTTCCTGTGATAATTTTTAAGATGTTGATGAAAAATGAGCTGATCTCTGGATGAAAAAAATACTGTGATTTTGATAAGTTTGACCAAACAATGCCATGGTGATTACCCCCTGTAATCAAGGATAAAGGCGGTCCAACACAATATTAATGTGTGTGATGGTTTTTTTTTTTTTTTTTCTCGGGCAGTGTGTGATATCTTTCACCTACTGTGCTTTTGATTGATTAATTTTCATGACAAGACTGCTTATTTAACTTCCTTAATCATGATTTGATGGCAACTTTTGACTCCCCAGTTACGTAAACACAACACGAGCTTAGCTAATTGGCCAAATGCCAGTTTTTTTGAGAGCATCTTGTATTATTTTGTATTTTTACTTTGATTACATCTACCATAAAACAGAGTTTTGGTCAATGTATTTTAATAACCCATGCTTGTTTGTCAGCATGTTGTCAGCATTATGTTTCCTTATCACAGCTCTACACAAATTTTTACCAGTTCCAAAGATTAATTGCTTTTGACATTGCAAGGTCGGAGCAAGGTTGCCAAATTATTTTTTTGGAATAAAGAGTGTAAAGCTTCTAAGTGACTGCAGATAGACATGCCATTAAACGGGATCACTAATTGGAAACAATATATAGATTTTCAGATGAGACAGTTACCTTTGACCTTGAGTGATTTTGGAAGGTCAAACCACAGTCATCACATAAATCCTTACAAAATCAGAGTTTTTTTGTTAATTTGGTCACATCCATGGAACATGTCCAAGTTGAACATAGGTAATTTTAACCAGTACCCATATAAAGGCCTATCTGCGGCATTATCCATGCCGCATGGCAGAGGTACCTTGCACTGGGAGTGTGTCTCTAGTTGTGTTAATATTTAGCATCTAAGAGTTAGTGTGGTTTGTATTTGTTTGAGACTGTGCGTGATTGTATCAGTCTATTACATTTGGTGAGCATATGATATGATTGCTTGTTATTAGCCCTTTTAAGCCAAATTCTTTATGATAAATCCTTAATATCCTGAATGTTTTGGCCACAACAGTGTACAAAATCTGAGATTTATTAGGTGGCAGTCCTACTTTGCTATACAGTACAGCCTTACATGTATTATTTTAAAAGGTTGAACATTGTTAACTGATAAAGCTCAATAAGGTTTTCTTTCTACACTGCCTTCATCAACAGAAATGAATTAAGATTGCTGTGCCTTATCTCCAACCAGTTTTCCTTCTGTGTAATTACTTGTCACACCTGAAGGTTTTCCTCCTTTATTGTCACAGAGCTGAAGATCCCAATCAGATTCTCCACAAAGCTGTCAGACAGGAACATAAAGCCCACCAGTTCAGACTCAGCAGAGCTGAATAATGCCAGTTGCTGCCCTTGTCCTAAGTCAGATGAAGAGCTCTCATATACCAGAAGCAAGGCCTACTCAAGTAAAGTCTTTGAGGACTACCTCCACAACAGCATCTTCCAGATCAGGTGGGTTTTGGGGAAAAAACCCTTGTTTTTCATATCAGCTCTTTGTTTTGTTCAAATAGACAGTCACAGTGTTCCTGTTTGTCCCCATCAAGACAAATCAACCTTGGGGTGTTTGGTATTTATGCACTATTTGTTTGACTTTCCTTGGCATTAAACTAGCATTAAGAGTGAACTCGGTGAACCTTAGGGTAGACTGAAAGTACAAAGCCTGCAGTACAGGCCTTCTCATTCTCGCTGCAAGCTTAATAGTATGACTGGATTATGTGTTAAATATTACTCTATGAATAAATAATAAGGTACAATGAAAAAGCAGCTGCCGGTGTCTTACAGCTTAAAAAATAATGTGATCAAATTGATTGGTTTTGACAGTTTTTGCTTTTGAAAGTGTTTAGGTTCACCCACAATTACCACAAGATGCAGTGGGAGTTTTATTGTTTTATTGCTACCTGAGTGATCGCTCCATTTCTTTTATCAATAGAGTCTGCAATTTATGCATGATGTTTTTCACAGAATGACTGTTTTTTATATCCTATGCTATATGAGAAGCAGGTGTTCCTTTTTTGAGGAAATTGAGGAGCAAAATGTGACAGGGGAAACCAAGAGACTATAAATTGTGACCCATCACAGTAAAGTTGGTTTAAAGTCTCCAGTTTTTTTTTTTTTGTTTTTTTTTCTCTAGTGATTTTTTAGAATGAAAAATTCATTTTGAAATATTATTACCATTTTGTAGCTGATATCCTAAGCTTTGAAATACCATATTTCTCTAATGTACAGTATGTTGAAAGCTTTGCAGTAACAAAGCAAAACCTTTTTAAGGTATAAACTAAAGAAACTAAAGATCTCCAGAAAGTAATAGATACAGTGTCAGGTAACAAGTTCTTTTTGAACATGTGACACCTTTAATCCTGAGATTGGATCAAAACACCCAGGCTCGAAATGAGCACTACACTACACTGATGTGTGCAACAGTGACCAGCTGTTTCAAGTTATTCTGACTTGTGTTATCCATTTATCACATGGATGAATGTCCTTAGGAAAAGCAACAAAAAAGGTTAACACTGTCCACTTAGGCTGGAAATCAGAAAATAACAGGAAAATACATGAATGTCATGTTGCTTATTTTAATACATGCATACAGATCTACCTTCTTCGTCTTCATTTTTTTTGTTTAAGTCCGATGATTAAAAGTGTTGATTAGGTGACAGCTTTTGTTAGCATACCAATGTTTTTTTCTTTTTTTTGAGTACTCAAAAAACTTTCAGATTTGGATGTGCAATGTTTCTAATGCATTTCCCTCCATTGTTTCTCAGTTTTAAAGTGGCTTGCTTTTCTCCCATAGACGGATCTCTGCTCTTCATGTTGGTTTATCCTTTTTAACAATGAATGCAGTCTTGACAAGCGTTCATGAGCAACATTCTGGAGTAGAGATTTAGATAGTTCATCTAAGATCTGTGACCTATCAGGCCACACCCGGGCAAGACTTAGTCTTATTTATATTACTGTGGTTAGGTGTTTGCCCTAAAGCCTCATCTCAAATTGGACTGCACACAAAGTTATCTTAACCTAATCAGCATTTGAAAATGTATCTTGTCTAATGTAGGGTTTTGATTTGGTAGCCACTAATTAGTTTGGTGCTAATATGGTGATCATTTAAGACCATTACAATGTTGGACACAAGACATTTGAGATGTAACATAAATTCTTGAGCATTCAATTCAGGGTAATATATTTTGGCTTAATTTAAAGGTTTCATGTTCAAGTTTTTCAAAGCATGTAGAGTTTACATGTCTGGAGAATCATTGAAATATCTACTGAAGTATTCATTTTGGGATCTGAAGTTTCATTGTCTTTACAAATGATAACAAATGATACTTTACAAATGATAACAACTCCACCCACCATGCCCTCTGTGGAAAAGGAAGAGCCTGGGTGTTCAGAGGGCGGTCTGCCTATCACTGGGGCTGAGGTCACTGAGGTAGTTAAAAAGCTCCTCTGTGGCCGGGCTCTGGGGGTGGATGAGATCCGCCCTGAATACCTCAAGGCTCCGGATGTGGTAGGACTGTCTTGCGTTGATACGTCTCTACAACATCGCATCGTCATCGGGGGCAGTACCTTTGGATTGGCAAATCAGGGTAGTAGTTCACCTTTTGAAGAAAGGGGACCGGAGGGTATGTTCCAACTATCATGGAATCCGGCCGGTAATTGAACCTCGGATTCAGGAGGAACAGTGGGGTTTTCGTCCCGGCTGCAGCACTCTTGACCAGCTTTACACACTCTATGGGATCCTGGAGGGGGCATGGGAGTTTGCCTAACCAGTCCACATGTGCTTTGTGGACTTGGGGAAGGCTTTCGACCGTGTCCCTCGGGCTGTCTTGTGGGGTGTGCTCCGGGAATATGGAATACCGGAATACCCGTTGCTACGGGCCGATCGGTCTCTGCCTTGCCGAAGTCAGAGTTTGGTCCGCATTGGTAACAACATGTCAAATTCATTTCCAGTGGGGGTTGGACTCCGCCAAGGCTGCCCTTTGTCACCGGTTCTGTTCATAATTTTTCTAGATAGAATTCTAGGCGCAGTCAAGGTGTTGAGGGGTTCTGGTTTGGTGGCCATAGGTTCTTGTCTCTGCTTTTTGCAGACGACCTTGTCCTTTTGGCTTTCATTAGTTTTTTTTCGAGGTTGATTGTTTAAAATATTAAGTATATATATATATATATATATATATATATATATATATAATTTATTTGCTTGATGTCTTTTCTGCAGCTATGAATAAAAAGCAAAACCTAATTAGCCATGCAAAAACCGTCTTGTCTGATACCTGGACTACTGATTTATTCACCCCAATGTGGTTTATGCTAAATAAATGGAGGTTTCACAGCTTGAATGTGCTTTTTGATGTATGAGGACTAGTACACAGAATGTTCTGGGCTATAATGAGGGACCACATCTGCATCACATTACCTGCCAGCTGTGTATAGGCCGGTGGACACAAACACACTCTCGTACACAATTATGAATCATTTTGCATTCCCTGTAATTCTCCGCTCTCGAGTTTGCTGGTTCTGATGAAGTGTATATTTATGTCTGTAGGTGATATAACACTTCAGCTTTTTTTTAAAGCAAGGCAGGAATGACTTTCTGAACCTCTACATTTCGTTTGTATCGCAAGACTCTTCTCTTTCATTGTGTTCTTTTCATCTTGGTCGAAATGCCTGTGACTGCTAGCGCTCAGCACATTTTTATAAAATTGAAAACTGAGATTGAAGGAAGTGCCTCAAGTTCCTGAGAAGAGGGAGATTGAGAGCAAAGGAAATCATAACCTTTCAGATGTAGACACCCCCCACCCCCCTGGTTTTTACCAGCTGCCAGGAAATGCACAGTAATGCCATCTGGAATAGTGATGAAATAAAGGGAATATCCCCTCCAGCTGTAAAGCGGGTCTGATCAACCACTGCCTCTCTGCAGGCAGGGGGGCCAGCTGGGGACCTGAAGCGGGAGAGAATGAAGGATGCAGTGACTGAGTGGAGGAAGCGGAGGAAAAACAGATGAGCGAGGGAGAGACTGCCAGAGGATGAGAAAATGAATGACAGGCAGAGGAAAAATGAATGAACGTGCATGTTTGTGCCTGGCAGAGTGAAAAGCGGATCTGCAGTAAAGGAGATCTTGTTGATCTGTTCGTTGAATTAGGCGGATCATTGTTTTACATCAGACTGCAATGTGAACGTCCAGCAGGCGTGAGAAACACTTGGTGTTCGTATGCATTGCAGTGACAAAGCGCTCCAGTGTGAGGGAGTTTAAAGGAATGGAAACCAGCTGTGGTGGTTTGTGTGTGTGTGTGTATGGAGGACGTTTGAAGGGGTGGAGGGGGAGGTAGCATCCTTGCCAGATCATCTGAGGACAGAGCCCGTGCTTGCTTTGGCAAAGAAGTGAGTGACTTGCTCCCTTGGAGTGGATTAGAACAGCCAGGCGGCTGACAACCCACTCCCTTGGCCATTACACACACACATGCACATACTATTTGTGTTTTAATGTGTTAATATGTCTCTTCAGATCACTCCAGATAAAATATCATCCTACTTCGTTATATCATTATAAATGAGGCAAGGAAAAAAGGCAGGAAGGATTTTCAAATAGTTTTTCTCTCAGACTTAAGCAGGACTGGAGCTGCAGTTTACCACACTGTCATTATGAACTAACCGAAAGGAAATGTGGCACCTCACAAAAAACAAAACAAAATCAATCTAGTATAGCAGTGTTTAACCTTCTTAACCAAGAATAGATATTTTACCTCAGTTCTGCTCAGTGTTATCTTTTTTGGGTTGCATAGCCGGTAACAGAGTACAATGTTTACGACTGAAATGGATTACATAGTCACAGATTTCAGGTTGTGTTAGGAGGATTGCAGAGGGAGGGGTTTTCGGGAGTCAGAAGCAACCATAAAAGGGAATGAGAACCGCTAAAATACGATGATGTGCATGTTACTTCACACACACTTAACACTCGATTTCCCATACCCCTATTTCCCGGATTTCCCGTAAAAAAACCAGCGCCGGACATTATTTGGTATTGCTGGTAAAATGCTTGGACAAGTCTGGGAATCATTGACTCAAATCTGGGTTGGTCCACATTAAAAAAGAAAGTGATAAAAGAATGTGCTGATTCGCTTCTTAAGTTTGTTGTTAAGTGTCGGATAAGTGTGTAAAAGTCTGTGACTGCTGCTGAATAATGGTGATTGCCGGAAAGATTATGGTAAATGTCCGGGAAAGTGTAGGGACCCCGGACCTTAGTGATTCTCTGATTTTTGAGGTTCCTGGACAGCCTGTCCCCCTAATAATCCGAGAAATCGAGGATGAAGTGTATTTCATTCAAAATGTATGAATTGACTCCCACCCCTGTTCATAATACTCATTAGAATTTTTCCTTTCAGACCGAGCCACCGTGAGCGTAGGGACGTGTTCGGGATAGACAACTCCACCTTCTTACACACCCTGCTTGGTGAGGGCAATTCCTCAGCCCAACAGCCACATATGCGAGAGATTCACGAGAGGAAGGTGGAAGAGACAAGTGCTGAAATTCAAGGCCTGCAACCTTTCACTTTGTACCACATAGACCTGCACGCCTGCAATGAGGAGATCCAGCAGTGCAGCGCACCTGCCTTCGCCTTTGCCCGCACTGAACCAGCAGGTGCGAGGTCCATAGTCACACATCAGTGTTTTTATCTGTGTGTATTCTTCCCGAGGAAGTTTAATAGAACGGCTCATCCTGCTCAAAAGTTGCATTGCCATGATGTTTCACTGTAGTGTGCCTTGTGTCGGTGAGTATGTAATGTTTTGCCTCTTCTAGACAAAGCTGATGACATCCCTGGCCAAGTAACCTGGCAGAATTTGGATGAGTCTTTGATAGTGAAGTGGCTTGAACCTGCACAACCTAATGGCCTCATCCTGCTCTACGAGGTCCAGTTTCACCGAGGAGGCGAGGTGCTCCATCCCTCATTCTCATATACTATGTTGCATCAGTTTGGACTGGCTCATATTTAGTTATTATTTCTAATAATTCCTAAAAATAGGTATTTTAAGCTTAGAATGTTACATTTTCCAAAGAGTAGGGTGTTCTCTTCTACAAAATGGTGTCTGAAGTAAAGGAGCGATCAAAATGCTGTGTATTACTCATGATTTAGGAAGGATGAGGGATTTTTGTAATACACAGATGGGTTTTTGTCCTGTTTGTAATAAATGCATGTTTGAACTGCCTTCAAAGTTGCATGCACATTAAGTCCTCATTTTGTGCTCCCGAGTGGTGCACCAACAATGTACATGACTATCAACCTGGAGATCGCAGGTTCGAATCCAGGTTGATGCTGCAGCTGACACCAGGGGAGCCACAGGAGCTCTCACGGGAGGGAGGGGATACGCTTGCCTCTTCGTCACTGACAGGGATCACAAGTCAATTATCGGTGTCTGTGAGCTCATTCGCACGAAGGAATGAGCAGCGCTCATTGCCTGAAGGACACGGTATACTGAAGAAGTGTGCAAAAACGTATTTTCACACAGAATATCATGAAGTCTTGACCGTCATAATCCGTCTGTCTGTGGGCTGCCTCAGTGTTATGAAGATCTTCATAGTAAATAATGTTTGTGTAATGTTGCTGAATTCAGTTTGTTATTTAATGTGAATTGAGGAATTTTTAGGCACCAGAAAGTAAAGTTATGATATTTGTAAATAATTTTCAGTTTATCCCGTTGCATACTGATGTTTTTGAATGTGTTGCATCTCAGCTGGAGAAGCACGAGTGTGTGTCCCATCAACACTTTAAGGAGCATCGCAGTGTACGGCTCACCAACCTTGGCCCTGGGAACTATTCAGTCCGCGTGAGAGCCACCTCACTGGCTAGAAATAGCTCATGGACACAGCCCATATCCTTGTACGTCGAACAGCCTAAACGTAAGTAATCTCTGTGGACGTTTTCACAACCATGCTTTGGAAACAGCCCTGTTTTCCCCCAGTCGAAGTACACCTAATTGTAGGCCTTTGTGTAATTGTAGTGTTTGTCAGAAGTGTGATGATAACTCCAATAACACTGTTTTCTCTTTGCTTCTGAAAATGCAGGCTATGAGAACCTTCTGTACTTAATGTTCATCCCCATGGTGCTGATTCTGGTGGGCCTTGCTGTGGCCATGTTTGTGGTTAATAAGAAAAGGTATGCCATTTTTAGGTCGATGTAAGCTTTTGCATTTTGCAGTTAGCATCAACCCTGTTTCAAGCTAAGTTTAAAGAAGGTTGTACTTTCCACACAAAGTACAAAAGTGTTTAATAGTGCAGCACTAATGAAGAACTGATTGTTTTTTCTTCGCACTTCGCAAGCGTCAGGGGTTTGTCTGAAACATTTCGGTCTGCTTTTTCTTTTTATGTGTGAGTAGACTATTGCAGAGTTTCATTAGTTTGGCTCATCAGGGGAAAACAAAGAAGTTGAGCGAAGGCTCTGATAAATGTATTTAATGTGGCTTTTAACAGATAAATGTTCTTTTGTAATTTGTAGGAACAACGATAGGCTGGGAAATGGAGTTCTGTATGCCTCGGTCAACCCCGAGTACCTCAGTGCAACTGAAGGTGAGAGACCTAATGGAGATAACAGAAATTGAATTATATATTGAAGTGTACAATATATGGCCAAAATTAGGTGGGCACCTGATCTGCCTGCACCCCAGACCTCCTTGTCTGACATTAGTATCATTTTACACTCTTGGGGAGAAATGAACAAATATAATGATTCCAATTTTGAACCTAATATTTTCCAAAAAATTATAAAGAATTAAAACTATAAAGAAAAAAAAAATTAAACTAATGTTTCATGCCATGCTATTGTCGATGTATCAACTCAAAGTGCAAATAGTAGGGCTTTCAATAAAGATCTTGGATTAAAATTTATATCCAAAGTAGAAAGTTTTCCTGTGAGGTTCCATGTTGACGTTCACTGTACAGTTGAGTGACGTCCTGAAGTGTATTTATTTCACACGTAGTCAAGCAGTAATTAATTTATTCACCAAAAAAAATGGTATGACGTTTGTGTCCATATGTGAATGAATTTAAATGTGAATTTCTTGTTCCGTACAGATTTATTCTGTAGCTACTAATAAAAGTGTGGTCATGAATTTATGGTCGGTATGGAGGGAAATAAGCTGGACTACATTAAAATTTGGGGATTGTAAATTTCACACTTTGATAGGTAGATCTTTGTACTTATATATATGTATATGTTTAAACATAATATGTTTAAACATAATATTCTTTAGTATTTTGTGTTTGTGTGTGTGAGAGAGAGTGAAAGAGAGAGGGTGTATGTATGTTATCAATCTCTCTTCCTTTCCTCCCAGACTTGCTTTTTCCTGTTGCAGGATTGTGTCATAGTATTGGATGTATTACGCAATATTTTACTCTGGAGACAATTATACTTATTACTTATTTTTATGTCACCAGTATTTGACGTGAGCCATAGTTCTTAAAGGAATACTTTGGCTAGAGAATAAGTTTGCGCAATTTTCTATTTACTCCAAATATCGTCAGCATGCCAATACTTGGGATGTCTGTAGGCTTCTATCTCAGATTTGAACTGACGTTATGGGGCTAGTGTAACAAACAAATCAGTAAAACTGCCTAATACCATGCTGTATAAGAACATGCTGAGCAGGGAGTGTGTGATGATTGAGTCATATGCAGCTGTACACTTCCTTTGTATGTTAGCAGCATTAGCCTGGTACAAAAGAGCTGAAGTTGTCATTTAACACTTAACTGAATGATGAGTCCTGGTTGGATTGAGTTTTGCTTTCCTTTGCCAGTGTATGTCCCAGATGAATGGGAGGTAGCACGGGAGAAGATTACCATGAGCAGAGAGTTGGGCCAAGGCTCCTTCGGCATGGTGTATGAGGGCATCGCCAAGGGCGTTGTCAAGGACGAGCCTGAAACCCGGGTGGCCATCAAAACAGTTAATGAGTCCGCCAGCATACACGAGCGTATCGAATTCCTCAATGAAGCCTCCGTTATGAAGGAGTTCAACTGTCATCATGTGGTACGCAGGATGATGTGATGTTTATTTTTATTATGAGTTTTGTTGACAGTCATCCGGCTGTTTGTTGCCCAACAAGTCCTAATCTTTCTTTCTGTGGTGAACGATGCAGGTGCGTCTCCTTGGCGTGGTCTCACAGGGACAGCCTACGCTGGTCATTATGGAGCTTATGACTCGAGGCGATCTGAAGACTTATCTACGAACACTACGATCCATCAAGGTGAATTATTTTCACATTTAGGATCTCAGTGTTATTTTGTATTATTATTTTATATCAAGCTTTTGATCTGTGCTGAGATTGCAATGAAGCAACCTGTTTCCCTTTAGTCATTATTTATTATTTAACCAACAGTTGGACAGGTTATGTATAGATATCTCTCGTTTGTGCTGTTTATCATGATCGAGTTGCACTGGAGCTGGATAGTGAAACTGAAAAATGTGTTTATACTTGTTCATGTAGAATGACAACAGAGTAAAGTCATTTATTCTCATTGTACTTGTGTATCATTGAACAGTCACAGGAGTTCACTAGCAGCCAGGAGGTTCCTTTGTTGAGAAGGACATAGCACGATATATTACATTGGGTAATTAAACTAGACTAAGTACATTTATTATGATTAAAGAAAATTGGCTTCTGTGTCTTCCTTTTGACCATGGGTATTCCAAGTTTAGGATTTAACTCGGATGACCTGTGAGTGACCTTTGAACCAAATCTGCCATGCAATTGATTTACGTTATGCTAGTGATGTTTTCTGTTAGTGCTCAACTACTGTCTTCCTTTTTTCCTTTTCTTCTTCTACTCTTCTTCAGAACCCTTCCAGTCTTCCTTTGCCACCACTGAAGAAAATGATTCAGATGGCAGGAGAAATTGCAGATGGCATGGCATACCTCAATGCCAACAAGTTTGTCCACCGAGACTTGGCAGCCAGAAATTGCATGGTGTCTGAAGACTTCACTGTCAAAATTGGAGGTAGTTTCGGAATTTTCCCCCCAACCTAGTCCACCAAAATCTAGTGGAATGGGAAAAGAGGTTTTAAGAAATATGTATATTCTTTAGCTAGGTTGCAACATCTCTTTCATGTGTGTTTTTATTTAAATTTATTCAGTTCAAATGAATTTGGCTGCCTGGTGATGCTGTTCACAAATTGTTTTTGCTATTAATCAGTAAGCTTTTTCTGAGCATAAGCCTATAAGCGATATGTTTTGTTTGGCAGTCCAGCAGAGCTTGCTATATAGAAATTGTGGAATCTCACCTCATCTGTCCTGGCTTTGTAGACTTTGGCATGACACGGGACATTTACGAGACAGATTACTACAGAAAGGGTGGGAAGGGTCTGCTGCCTGTGCGCTGGATGTCTCCAGAATCCCTCAAAGATGGCGTCTTTACCACCATGTCTGACGTGTGGTAAGCTTCCATTCCATACATATTCTTTTCAGCAATAGTGCATATGTGTGTTTTGACATTGTGTCAGGCGCACAATACTAATACTGTCTGGAATTTTTTTAATTAATTGAATTTTATTATTATTATTTTTTATGGACTGCATTTTTATAGAACATAATTATTTGTAATTTATCTCTTCTAAGCATACAATGATGGATGTGCCAGAGTCAGACTTCTTTAAACTAAGATATTACCTTCTCCGATATACACCTAATTAAACAGTTAAAATGTATTACTTGGGAGCCCATGATCATTACCTGTTTAGAGAGTACTTTACCTCTCACCCAAAGTCACGTGAATTGGCTAGGCATACATGATAGATGAATGGGAGTTCATGATGTATTAATATCTTATGTGATGTTAGTAAAGAATAGTATTAATATTAAATATTAAAGGCACTGGACTGCTGCCACCCCAGAGTTCATCTTTTTTCAATAGCAGTTTTTCTTGTGAGTGTTTTATTCCTCTGATGGTGCACATCAGTTACACTTGCAGATATTTTTTTTAATTAATAAAGAACAGCACAATGTACTTTTTAGAAGTTGTATTTATTTTAGTGACTATAAACAGCAGTTTGCTTAATACATAGACATGAAGTGCAGCTTGACATGGTACTAAAAAAACAAAAACGGCAGCCCCTCTTTATTACCAAAATGAGACTTAAAGTGCCAGTCTGAATTTTGAGTAAACTGAATTTTCTTAGTTTTGAGTAAAATCAATACATCTGAGGTAATATATATATATTTTTTTTATCAAATTTTGTCACAGTAAAAAAAATAAAGCTGAGACGTTCCTCTATTTATATACGTGTATAACTCTAAGTCAGTCTTCAGCTACTTCTTTTCTCATAAATTTTCTGCTTTCCCTGACCTCTGTACCTCCAATTTGCTCTCATTTTGTCTTACGTGTCCCTACATCCGCTTTGATAGAGCTGGTGATTTGATGCCAGCTGGCTTTTTTTTTAGTATGGAGAGGTTTTTTTGTGTATCGGAAAGAACAGTTCCTATCCTGCTCTATGAGTTAGCATTCAGCCATGTTACTAGGCTGAAGCTATGAGACAATGACTCTGACTTCAAGCACCAAACCATGAACACACTTCCACCCCGAGTTTTGCTGCTATTTAAACTTCTGTTCATGTCGCAGTAACTTTTGAAGACTTGCTCAGATGAAGTGTCAAATGTGCTGTGAATGTGTGGCAGTAATTAAGCGTATGCATTCTGATGGATAAGTATTTTTGAGCTTTAAGTATCATATTCCATTTTAATTGTTTTAAATTTTTACTGAAATCAGCATTCTTTAAATCTTTTTTTAGTTTCAGTTTAAGATCTGAAATTAAGAATTTAACCTGTAAGTTAAAGTGCTGTCATATAAAAATCAATACCTTCTGGGTAATCAGATTTCAGAATTTAACAGTGCTGTACATGCACAACGAACCCAACACTTGTGCTGAATCAAATGTGATTGATTATGCAGCTGTAGTACTTCCTAATTTCACCCATAAAGTGAAGTACACTCTGGACAAAATGCGTACAGCTACACACACTTACATAAACAACATAGACACACATTTCGCATTATAATATGTACATGGGAGGAAATGGTGGGGAATTCCTCCTATATGTTTCAAGCAGAGTTGGCAAGAAAGCAAGCATCACTGCAGTAGACATGAGGTAGAAACATTAACCTTGTGTGACTCTCATGTGACAGAGTATCTGAAGAAACCTGTGAGGAAAAATTCATCTGGGTTTTCAGCTGAGTTTTATAGGAGGAGATGATTTGAACGCTACCGGGTTCCCTCATATGGTTGCTCAGAGTTGCTTTTTTCCTCCTACTGTATAGGTTCAAAAAGAAAAAGAGAATCCTGTTCATTTATTATGTGTGTTTATCATGTATGTTTAGTTATTATATTTTATTTGCTGCAAAAACGTATCATCATTGTGACAGTGATTAGACAAGCTGCTGATGAAAGGGGGTCACAAGTCACACTTTTCTGTGTAATGATTTGTTCATCTCTGTCTCTGTTATGTCTGTCCAGGTCATTTGGTGTGGTGTTATGGGAGATAGCCACCTTGGCAGAGCAACCCTATCAGGGTATGTCTAATGAGCAGGTTCTGCGCTTCGTCATGGAGGGAGGTCTGCTGGACAAACCTGATAACTGCCCTGATATGATGTGAGCCATCTTTTTCTCTTCCTTTTTTTAAGGAACAGTTTAAATGGTCATAAATGAGAACCACAGACAGCTATATATGTACACCGATCAACCATAACATTAACACCTGCATCCTGGTCTTGCGGATAGACAGCCCCATACACAGCAAGTTGTAATACACTGTGTGGTAACATTTTCAGCAGTTTTCACATCACTTTCCTTGTCGGGCCACTGTAATGAGATAAACCATGTTATTTGCTTCACCGTTCTGTTTTCATTATGTTTTTAATGGTATGGCTGGTCAGTGTTTGTGTATATGTGTGTGTGTATATATGTGGGTGTGTGGGTCATTTGCTTTATCAGCACATGTTAGAAGTGCTGACAGAGCATCCTTTGGCGTCATCATGTGAGTATGAGTGAACATGTTATGCAAACAGTGAATGTGAGTACACACAGCATAGTTTTGTACTATGTGCATAGTAATGTCTTGCTGTGTTTGGGATTTTGTTTCTGTGTACTGTTAGGTACACTTTTGCTGCCTTAATGTGACACGTCTGGGCATTTTGATTACAGTGTGAACAGAAAAATGTGACAACTCTTCATGTGTATGCAGGATGTTTTGGGCAATAGTTACTTCATCGATCATCGTTAATGATGTGAAATAAATGAACAACTAATGATATTCTTGTTTTATTGAAATGTTCTCTAAAGCTACGGTTTAGAAATGGCATACTTTACATGTCGAGTTTGATTATAGTTTATTAGTTTCTGCTGTACAGGAGAAAGTAGCAGCAGAAAGGTGTGTGGGAACATGCTAAAGGAAGTAAAATCCATCCTGGTTTCTGTGATGGAAAGTTCCTGCATGCTGGGTTCTTAAGAGATGGATCATATAGTGTATACTTATCTTTATGTCTGTTTTTAAATATCAGAATAAAGATTAATAGAGCTTAATCTCAGTCCCAAGGCTGCTCTCTGCTGAGCTGCTCATGGCGGTGTTTTAATTAGACTAGCAGGTGTGTTGAAGTGTCAGCCAACAGTTTACTGGAAATGCTGCCGCTGTTCAGCATATAGCACCTTTACCTATGAGATTATTTTAGAAAATGTTCCAGACTGATTTTTATCCTGTTGTTATTTCCAAGCACACTTTGAGACCTTTACCTTCTAGATGTAGAGATACAAAAACCTACACTGCTTCCGGCTGGGATTTACAAGTCAAAGCACTGTGTTTCTGATGGTCCATGATGGTTTAGTGGAATTGAATTAGTTCTCCAAAGACAGCGCAAAAGAGACAGATTGTATTTTATTCAGGACATCATTATACAGGAGTTCATTCAGGCTTCATTTACCCATCAGTGATGTTTGATAGTCAATGTTGATATTGTTTAAGATTAGTAGGGTAGTGTTATCTCACCTCAGATATGAAATGCATGCTTAGTAATTCTCACCCCTGCTAACTGACAGATAAACAGAGATAGCAACTAACATAGCATCTCTATGCTTTTACCTACCAGAGTCCATTCAGTGCTCAGATCTATGCATGCCATCCACTTTTGGCCCCTGAAGTGCACACCCAACCTCTTCATGTCTGCATATGCTGCAGTCATATCACAAGACACACTGTGGGTTTACGCTGCCGAGTTTTAAATAGCATGGACTGACGTCGTCTGCATACCTGTGCATGTCAGTAAAGTGGGAGCAGTAACTGGAGTGCCAGTATGACGACAGTGTGATGTAGCTGAAGTTCTTCATGGGCAGCCAGCTCTGTGTGTGTGTGTGTGTGTGTGTGTGTGTGTGTGTGTGTGTGTGTGTGTGTGTGTGTGTGTGTGTGTGTGTG